>NTMA01000033.1:0-105153 GCA_002917075.1 Hawksworthiomyces lignivorus | reverse complement strand
GGGGGGGGGGGGGAGCATGCGAGTCAGCACCGCGCGCGACAGCAGCAGCAGCAAGAGTATGGGGAGGAGAGGCGTGCCCATGGCGGGCACGCCCCTGGTCCGCACGCACCTTGGACGGGTCCGTCGCCGACGCAAACACGTCCAGTCCGTGGGTGACAAAGTCGTCGTCGTCGCTGCCGCCCCCATTACCCAGACCGCGAATGGTCAGCTCGACCGTCTCGCCGGACCGGATGTCGTGCTTGAACAGCTTCTCGCGGAACGCAGATGGGCCGCCGCCGCCGGCCCGGGCGGCACGCGCGGCAGCGTCGCGCCGGCCGGCCGGCGGGTACCAGAGGGCGCGCCCCGCGGGGTCGCCGCAGGCGACAAACGCCGTGCCCGAGGCCGCGTGCACGACGACGTCTTCACACGCATCAGCGGCCATCTCTACGACACAGGCGCCGTTGTTGCGCGGCGGGCTGCCGGCCCACCGCACGAGCTTGGCCGGATCGATGCGGACGCGACCGGCCAGCTGAGCCGCGGCGCCGTCGATGACATCCGCCAGGCTGCCGCCGCCGCCAAGGAAGGCAGCGAGCGCCACACAGGCGGCGACGACGCCAAATGCCCAGCGGCCGTACTTACGCCCACTGGTCATGTTTTGAAACGAATTGGCCCGGAAGGCGGGGGAAACAAGGGAACAAGAGGCAGCTTTCAGACGAGACGGAGTGCAGTCTCCGATGTACAAAACACAAGTCCGGGAGTTGATTCTCTGCTACGCCTCAGATGGTCTAAAAAAAGGACGGGCGGAAGTCGCTGTTTGTTTTATGAATCTTGCACCTCCTCTAGTCTCAGATTCATCCGATTTTGTGCCGACAGCTACCCAATTTTTGTGCAAGTTCTCCAAATCCGACTGCATATAGATCACAGACGTGGGGGGTAAGCCAGCTCAGCACCGATCAGAAACAGCAGAGCGGCAGCGCAAACGCGCTTGAGACAGAAGAGCAAAACGGATGGCAGATGTCCAGAGCCAAACTTTTCAAGATCAAGGGTTGGGACAGGACCTCCTAATAGACGCCCAACACATTGAAACGCGCAGCCCGCGATCGCCTGAGCGTTCCCAGGCGGAAGAGCTTCCTGTGGCCATGCTCCTGCGTTTGGGACGACCTAAATGCCGGGAGATGCATGGTGATCCGGGAAGGACAATCCTTACCAAGAACCCCTTTTACGGAAGCTTTTTTTTTTCTTTTCTCTTCTTTTTTCGTTTATGCAAGAATTCAAAGGTCCTGTTTGGGTTGGTAAGACGGAAAAAATTGTCGTATTGAATCTTGCTATTATGCCTTTATCGCTCTGTCAATGAGCCAACCCAACACGTAGAAAGAATAAGAAGGAATAAAACGCATCCGGACTACTCTGAGCTGCCGAGATAAATTGCGAGGCTAGCGCTGCTGACATGAAAAGCGAGTCCGAGCTGATCGCATAAACGATGACTTTCTGTCCTGCGTCGAGACGTAGAACAAACAGGGCTTCCAGTTGGCGGATGCAGGGACTGGAAACAATATCAGGCTCTGCTAAGACTCGGGCAAATAAGAAGAAGAAGAAAAATGTAGGACCGGTGACGACGGATAAAGCTTATTAGGCCAAGCTATAGACAGTAAACACATCACGACGTCGTCTGAAGACAAGGCGCAGCCTAACCGGGTTTTGCCACCTCGTCTCGAGCCGCGTTTCTTATTTTCCATTTCGCTTTCCACGGCCTTTTGCCTATAACACTCAAGCCAGCCAGCCTCAAAGGTGCGAGGGTGAAAAGGTGGGACGCCGGCTCTGGCAGAACACCAAAATTACACAATTGGGACTACTCTTCGTATCTAATAGATAAGACCTGGTCAATTGAATTGGAAAGCCGAACGGCTGAAATCGCACATAGCATGGGCAGCTATGACCCGTGCTTCACTTCCCCTTGCAGGACAGAGTACGAGCTTTGCTAGATACGAAAGCTAATTTCTAAGATGACGATGCAAGTAGCATTATTGGAAACTGGCGAGACGCTACGCCCAATGCGAGTGGTGAGATACGAGGCCTGCCCTAGCGTCCGGGTCCGGGGTGCGTCGTGTTTCGCGGACAGGAACAGGCATAATATACACATGGCACACAAAGGATTGGCTTTGTGAAGCGCTCGTATCAGCTCGCTGAGATCATCATTCAGTGCCTGGAGAGCAGCAAGCTGCAGGGGGGAAAATGCAGAAAAAAAGAGCAGATACGAAGGACACGGCGAATAGCTCCAAACGACAGCTCCAAACGATAGAGTGACCGGACATCAGCTCTTCTCTGCGTCCCCAGAGTCTACTGTGGCCCCCAGTCGTACAAATCATATTTCGTGCTATCCTTAGGTCAGTCTGTTGGTTGTACCCGACTTTGCGGCAAGTCTCTCTGCTGCGTCTATGTACGACAAACGAGTACGAAGCGAGGGAAGTTGAGATCTAAAGTCTGAGGCATTAACGATTCGATTCGCCGCGTTCGTTTGTCCAGTCCGAGATCTGCTCAAAAGCGCCTGCAACGGCCCTGCATGCGGTCCTGGATGCAACAGTCTCACTGCTTTGTTTTCCTCTTTTTCTTTTGCTGGTGCTGCCGCTGCTGCTGTGATTTTTGGCCTGGGATCCCTGGCAGAGCTGTCACGCCATTCCTGATACAGACTAGCGTTATGAATCAAGGTGGGCAGCAAGAGCATGCACATGTGGCCTGGGCGGCCTGAATCTGCGCCCATGATTCGTGGAGGGTGGCCTGCTGGTCTGTTGGTTTTCTCGGCAACTACGGCGCGTGCAAAGCCAAAGAGAGGCCACGGACAAGGGGACCCAAGGCCAAAGAACGACCCAGAGACAGGCCACAGGCTTACATACATTACATTCAAAGAGGGAAAGAAAGAGGAGAAGGCGAGCGAGAAGGGCGATAATCGGCAAGGAAAATGCACGGGCAAGAAAGAGAGCTTCCGCCCGCCGGCGCCTTCCCTGGTCTTTCTTTCTTGTCCGCCCTCGTCTGCTCTTGTCTGTGCGAGCCAGAGGCAACTTGCAAAGTACCACGTCGTAGTAGAGTAGCAGTGGATGGACTTTTTGGTGCCCATGTTGACTTGCGCCTTCCCTTCTTTGAATTTCGCCCTTCTTGCCAATATTATTGATTGGCTTTCTTGTTTGGTTAGTTGGTTGGCAGCAGACAAGGATCTCCTCTTTCTCTCTCTCTCTCTCGCTTCCTTCTCTTTCCCTGTTTCTTCTTTCCTCACTTTGCACTTTTGCCAGTCTTCTCTCGATCGTCATACTTTCTCCCTTGCTTCTCCTTGGCCTTTTTAAAAAGTCTTCTCTTTTTCATTTCGGCTGTGCTGTACGTAGTCATGTCTTGGCTTTGACTGCTGGTCCCCTGCTTGATCGTGAATAAGAGAATGTCTTAATTTCTCAGCAATCGGAAAAATCAACGACGTCAATCTTGATTGCCACTGTCGGCCAGTCCAATCTCCCCGAAAGTACATTTCCCGAGCAATTGCTTCGACGACACTCTCATCGCCGTTTTCGACGAACTTGTCTCGACAACTTGGAAATTCACCGCCGACTTTCGTGTTTTGTATTTTTCTGGATTACTACACCGTTTTCGAATCTCCACAGCTCGGCCACCGCCATTAGCATTTCTCGCTAAAAACTCATATTCATCAACCTTTTGTCTTCGCCCAGACCAGCTTTTGTGCTCGTACTCGCTCGCGTTGCTCGATCTATCTCTTTCCCCTACCGACGTGTTCTTTCCTGAACAGAAACAGGGTCGATATATCGGTTTTGCTACAAAGAAGTTCTTTGTGCATGAGCTCCTTGCCCGGTTCTTGTACTCTTCGCTTCCCTTTAGGGACGGCTAGTCCCCCTTGTTGATTGCTGCGCGCCGCTCGAACTCATCTCTCTCGACAAGATGACGACGGTGGAAATGGCGCCGAAGGAAACCGCAGCTGATGCGGAGGGGGCAAAGACGACTTTGGTGATCCCGTCTGCGATCGATACCGACGAAAAGCATGATTCGTATGTTCCACCGAGATTCTCTAACTTGCACTGTCCAGATTTATATGCTTCCTCGATGAATTTTTCCATTGCTGACAAGGCTTGTTCTTTTCCTTCCAGGCCAATGGAATCGAACTCTGGAGCTGACGCTCTTCGGCTCCCTGAGTCGGACAAAGCCATCGACAAGCCGGAGCCAGCTGCTCAGCAGGAGCCAGCCGTGGCACCAACTGCAGCCGCATCAGACAAGGAGGCAGAGTCGAGCTCTGAGCCTTCACCTCGCCCCGGCCACCATACGCACTCCCGCTCTTACAATGCCACAACATCCTCTCTCAAAGAGGCACTTTCATCCCGCAAGGCAAATTCAACTACCGAACTTCCAACGATAGCTACGGATGCCGCGGAGCTTTCTTCAACTCTTTCCACGCCAATACGCCGCCTCCCATCCTCTCTATCTTCAAGCTCCATCGAGGACCAGGACATCAGCACAATCCCAGACCCAAGAACTCGGATACGGGGATCGGCCTCTGAATCTGGAGCAGATGCGCCTCTAGAAGATGAAGTCACAACTCTCAGCACGAAGCTGATCGATGCGATCAACTACCAGAGTACTCTCGACGATACACTTTCTCAGACGCGGCTAGAGCTCGAGGAATCGCGTGACAGGATCCGCAAATTGGAAGCGCTCTCGGCCCGCCAGAAAGAGTTCTTGTCAGGTGGTTTGTGGGTTCGCAAGTCCACCGTTGAGAATGAAAAGGCCCAGCTGCTTGCCAAAGTCCGCGACGAAAAGAAGCTGCGCCTCGAGGCTGAAGAGGCGAAGAAGAAGATTGAGCTTGAACTCGAGGCACTGACGGCTGAATTGTTCGACCAGGCGAACAAGATGGTCGTTGCTGCCAAAGAAGAGGCCCGCAAGGAGCAGCAGGCTGCAGCTCGTCGCTACGACAATCTCAAGGCGCAGCTGGCCGACACCGAGGGTCTGCTGAAGTCGCAGCAGGAACAGCTGGCCGAATTGAAACAGGTCATGGAAGAAATGATCACGGCAGAGTCGCCGTCTCGAGACGACCAGACAACTGCCATGACAACCCCGACATCGCCTGGATTTGAAAAGTTTGATTCGAAAGAGTCTGACATTTCATCCACGTCTGAGGTCACAGACAGGGATGATGCCAAGATGATCGAGGGATCTGGGGGCGCCGGTACCGCAAGCACCGATGCAACTGTTGACGGACCTTCAATCTCTGTGGCGACTACTATTCCGGCAACCACGGCCGCTGCAAACCCACCAAATTCTACACAATCCCCCGATTCTCTTCCCCTTTCTCCATCGCACCCGACGAGCTTTACGCATCTTCTCCGGCCTATTCTTCGGTTTGACACTGCCGCTTTTCACGAGTTTGTCGAGCTGATTCGTGCTGCCCAAATCAGCCTCATGCTTCAACAACAGAACATGCAACCTCACTCCCGGTCGCCGTCGTCAACGTCGCTTCCTAAAACGCCTCCGATGGGAACTACGGCGTGGAACACACAAGCGCATACCGTATCGTCCACTGCTCCTGTCACAGCTGCGAATGCGTTGGCTTCTATGGCATCTGGACTCACTGTCTCATCTAATGGCACATCTCCACAAAACTACGCCAAGGACCTCAAAGAATCCAAGTTCTATAAGCGCGTACTAGTCGAGGATATTGAACCCACCCTGCGCCTCGACTCCGCACCTGGTATCTTCTGGCTTGTTCGCCGTAATATCATGTCTGCGATTGTAGAGGGAACACTGGTGGCCGAACCCGTACCCAACATGATCGGCACTTCTCTCATGATTCAGAATTCTTGCTCTATGTGCGGCGAGAGCCGCCCGCAGCAGGCTTACCTGCGCCACCACCGATTTCGTCTCACTGAGAGTGACAAGTCTACGCCCTACCCTCTATGCGATTACTGCCTGACTCGTGTGCGTTCCGTTTGCGGTTTCCTTGTTTTCCTGCGAATGATTAAGGAAGGCCACTGGCGAGCTGCCGACGAAGAGGCTGAGCAAGCCGCGTGGGAAGAATGTGTGCGGCTGCGCGAGCAAATGTTTTGGGCCCGCATTGGTGGCGGCGTGCTTCCGGCCGTCAACAGCAGCGGTGGTGGTAGCGGCGCTAGCATACGCTCTGCTCGCAATTCTCGTATTGTGAGCGGCAACAGCGATGTTTCCAATACAGTGGGCACGCAACCGAGTAGTGAAACGAACCAGACAAACGGAATAAAGGAGCAGTCCGTCAGTCAGACTAATGGCTACAGCTCGAATGTTCCAAGTCCTTTGTCCAAACCAGCGGCTGGTCCCGGGCTTGGCATTGTGACCAGCAATACCGCTGAACGGCCGATCCAGAATCGGTCGTCTATATTGTCGTCGTCCGTTGCAGCTATGGTTAGCGGCATGGGTGGCCACATTTCATAACTCTCATAAGCCCGCTTCCATCGCTATGAGTCGCTGCGGTCTTAATCTCGATAAGGATTAAGACTGCGTGTATAATATGTCTGATTTTTTCAGTTTAGCTTCACTTTTTTGCGTCTTGGTTTGAGCGTTGCATAAGGTCATGGATCGGATTTTCATTTGTCTGTTTGTTTGTAATGTGGATGGGCCGCCGTTGATACAAGTGAGTAGCCGTCTTCTGCCTCGTTCTTTTTTTTTTCTTCTGTTTTCTGTTCGCATTAATACTGGGACGGAGCAAGGCGTTCTGCACAAGGGTAAGTATCGCGGCGAGTTACACACATATGGTTAAGAGGATGGTAGAGATCGTGAGACACTTTGTTAAATGCTATAGATAGATTTTGTCAAATATTAAAAGTGCCGTGCACGCACGCGTGCCAATGCCATAATCGAGCGAGCATCCGTAGAAATTTGTGAGAGCCACAGTAGTCAAATATCCAAACCGAATACAGAGACGCTATGCCGAGCATTTATCATGAGACACATGGACAACAGGCCGAGTAGCAAGAATGTTGCACAACAAGGAAGAAGCAAGTAAATATACGCGAGAAAGTTATACACAAAATGGGTATCTGATTTTGGCTTTGCATTGTTTCGTTTCTGTAGATGGGGCAGGCGCAGGGCAAAATGCAACAAGAGGGATCTTGAAAACAGGAGAATGGCGCAGAGCTGCTGTGAGCCAGGCTCCTCATTAGACATCCAAGTCATTCAGTCTAACATTGGCATATGAAAAACAAAGGTAGTATGGAATGAAAAGGGGAAATAGAGTCTAGGGAAAGCAGCAAGGAAAATGAGAAGCACAACAAAAAACAGCCCAGCATTAAGATATTCGAGGCTTCAAAAAGCAGACGAGAGCAAAAATTTCGAACTGCTGTATGGGGGAGAGGATGCCGCAATTCCTCATGAAGGAAGCGGGAAATAGAAAAACTTCCAAAAACTAGAAAAAAGAGATGCTCGAGAAAGGCTCTAGCATAGAAATCTCCGAATCATGCTACGGCTGCAGCAGCAGCAGCGGCAAGGGGACCGGACTTGGTTTTTAGTAGCGGTATACCGGCCCTTCTCCGAACTGGCCACTGCTGGGCGCAGCCGAGTCCACGATCGGACGAGACGCAGACGACGAGCCTTCGCCCACGGAGGGGCCGGCGTACAGGCTGGCGCCGGTGTCGACTGGGGACATGTCAGCCTCACTGCGCGACGATGAGGCGCCGGGCCTGGCCGACGACGACGATCCTTCTCCGGGGTCCTCTGCGCCCTTGCCGGATCTGCCGCGCCGCTGCGACCGGAGGTACTCCTCGTCGCTCTCATTGTCACTGTCGACGTAGGCGACGCCGCCAGCTCCGGCGCCGGAACCACTACCGTCGGCTGCCCCAGATGCGGCGGCCGCACTGCTGCTGCCACCGGCGCCTCCGGCACCAGCACCGCTCCCGCCGCCGTATAAAGGCCGCGCTTGCGACGACGAGCGCGACGACTCTGCGTGAACGTTGTCGGCGAAGGGGTTTTCGGCCTCGCTAGCTGGTCCGCTCGCGTCGAGCTGGCCCGGGAATCGTCGGCTGCTGCTGCCGCCGCCCCCCGCGCCCCCGCCGCCCCCGCCGCCACGGCCGTTGGCGCCCGTCGCCGTGCTCGCAGCGATAGCCGCGGCGATCATGTCATCGTCATCGTTGCGGCCAAACGTGGCCTCGTCATGCCGCCCGTTGCTGCCGCTGCCGCTTCCGCCGAAGCCGAAGCCGTTCGCGCTGCTGCCGCTGGCGCCGCCGTTCGTGCCACTTGGGCCACCCGCGCCCCCAGGCGACGTCGGTGCCGCCCCCTTGCCTTTGCCGGCGGGCGTCATCTCAACGGTCACGTTGCCGTCCGCGTTGCGGGGCGTCTCGCCGACGCCCAGCCCTTTGCGCGCCTCGAGCACCGCCCGGTGGTAGTGCAGGAGCGTCTGGCTCACGGCTTCGTGCGTCGCCAGGAGGGCGGCCATCTCCTCATTGTCTGGGACAGGGTCGCGCACGTTGAGATACTCAAGAACTTGCGCAGATGCGCGCTGGCACCGTGCCGACAGGTCGTCAGCTAGGTCGTGCTTCAGTAGGGCAGCCGACGTCGTGGTGTTGACGACGTCCGCCAGCACGCTCGCGGTGGTGCGGGCCTCTTCGAGCCGCTTCCGGAGCTCGCGCGGCTTGGGCAGCGAGGCTCCGCTGCCGCGGCCGCGCTCGTACTGGCCGGGTTGGGCCGGGTGGCCCATAGGCACCCACTGTGGCTGCGGTTGCTGTGATGGCCGATGCCAGAGGCCAGGCCGGCCGCTCACTTGTCCGCCGCCTTGCGGGTGGTTCTGTGTCGACAAATTGGTTAGACAGACTGGAATCATGGAGACAAAATTTGAGAACCACAGAACGTGTGGACCTCTGTCCCTCTTACCGAATACGATTTTTGGCTCTTAGCCTTCTCCTTCTGCCACATCTCGACCAAACGGCCCATGCCCTCGTCCACAGCACCCTTCGCTTCGCAATCCTGCAGCGTCTCGATGAGGAAGTGCACGACATGGGCGTGATTGCAGCCCCGCAGCAGGTCCCTCACGGTGTCCACAAACTTCTTGTCCATGTTGCGTGTAAAGGCCAGGTTCGGGTTGTCGACCAGGATGCGCATCAGCATGATGGCATTGTAGACGAAGTTGGGCCGACTCCAGTAGTCGCGATACATGAACTTGCGAATAAAGCGGGCGCATTCTGCAGCAGCCTGGGGCGACGACTCCGCGACCTCAACGATGCTGGGTAAGAGGGTCACTTCGGCTCCCTTGAAAAAAAACAGACAAGTCAGATTAGAGCGATATAGGGGAAGGAAGAAGAGAAGAACACAGCGGGCACCTACAGTCTCATCTACTTCGCTCATGCAGAACGTTTTCTAAGGTATTGTTAGCATGCGATTGCGCCTTGGAAAAAGAAGCTCAGGACATACGACAAGCCGCTGCGCAGCAGCTTCGGGCGTCTCGTTGGGATTGGTGACATCGTTGACCGAGCCGAGAGTGCCGGGAATGGAGTCAGTCCGTTGCACCGCATATCCATCGGCAGGAGGCTCGTCAGCTAGGTCTTGTTAGTCGCTTCCCCTGGCTTGGCTAGGAAGAAAACCGTAAAGTCGGCGGAGAAGGGGAGAGGAATGCAGTACCTTTCTTGCGGCCAAGCTTGTTGCGAAAGCTCTTCATCTTGGCTCCCTGCGGCGATTTGCGTTTCGCCTTTGGACGTGAGCTCTCAGCGACTGAAAGACTGGCACGTACTACTATCTCGCAGCCTAGGTAGGATGTAGTTGCAGGAGACCCTTATATATTAAATCCGTCGGTGCTCAGAAGAGGAATAGGACGCTAGGTAGAAGCCAGGTAGAAGCAAGGAAAATAGACCAAGGCACCAGGAGCTATTATTTTTTTTCCAGATGGGATGGCTGCCTTGCGCTCAAGGTGGGAATGGGTCCTGCAGATGAGGCTGCACGGGAATGTTTAGGGGATGTCAAATGGCGGGATAGTGGCAGCGCAGAGCTGTATTAGTAAAATTGGTTGCAACAGGGGACGGGCCGGTAAGAGTGTCCAGAATGCGCCGTGAATGAAAGGGCTCACACTGAGCAGTTCTTTTTTGCCGGTGATACGGTGCCAAAATACAAAAAGGCAGACTTTGCTGTGCCTCGATTGTGCCGTTATACTATGAGTATGAAGTTGATGCAGTTGATGCAGTTGATGCAGTTGGGAGACGACAGTATAAATAAATAAGGAGAGCCCCAGGCAGAACAGTCGTTCCTTCCTAGGCTTATAAGCAATTCGGCGCGTCGGGGGACGTTGCAGCGGAGGAGCGCGACTGATGGGAAAGAGCAACCCACTAATACTCCGTAATACTACTCGTACATGCAGGGACACAGTATGCAATTAGCCGAACAGCAAACGCGCGTTGAATAATTATTCGGAAATGATAGGCTCAGCGGGAGGCGAAGTAGAGGCAAATTAATTAACTAATAACACAATACAAACAGCAATCGAAACAAGGAGAGGCTGTTGGGAATCGCGGCTTATATGGAGGGTCGGTCAAGGGGATGGAGGCCAAAGGCCGGAAGGCAGAGAGAGGAAATACGGATATGGTGAAAAAGAAAAGAAAAGCCCAGTAAAAGAACGAAAGAAAAAAAGAATAAGGAGACGACGAGATGGAGGGAAAAAAAAGGCTTACCGACCTTCTACCGTATACTGAGTCGGATCTATTCAGATATCTGAAAAAAACTTACACCTCTGCATTTAAGACA
The DNA here is from genome assembly GCA_002917075.1 of Hawksworthiomyces lignivorus. Taxonomy (NCBI): domain Eukaryota; kingdom Fungi; phylum Ascomycota; class Sordariomycetes; order Ophiostomatales; family Ophiostomataceae; genus Hawksworthiomyces; species Hawksworthiomyces lignivorus. Next base: position 94,437 of record NTMA01000033.1, on the reverse strand, counting down.
TTCAAAAGGAGAAGAAAGCAGATTGGGCTACGCCTGGTTCAACCGTTGCAGGAGAGCCACCCCCAGGTGCTCGCTGGGGAGGCCGCTTGGTGACTAGCACGCAGCACAGCCCCAAGTGATACGCAAGCTCGCTGCTCTGGCTCTCGGTTTTGTCGCGGGAACTTGGCCGCTGTTTTGGTGAGCCACGGGGCTAGGCGTTGCATTGTTGGAGTGCTCAGGGTCTTGGCACCCTTATTCTGTACAAAAAAGTCTCCGCCGGCCAAGCGTTTGACGCACTATGCCGCCCATCTAGAGTGCAGAGCAGCACATCACAAGAGAAAGAATAAGGTTATGTAGCACGAGAGACGCGAGTACGTTTTGCCTCGTGCAGGTGCGCTTGCAGACGAGCGAGAACACGTCGTCACCCCCGAGGATCTTGCCGCCGTAGGCGAGGGACTGTCTCGCCTCATTTCATGGCTGATTCATGGCTCATTCACTCATTGCGCATACGCACGCATTGCATCATTGGTTTTTTTCTTTCTTTTTTTTGCTTTGGAACGTTTTGTATTTTTCCTTCTGTTGCTTTTACTTTTAATATGGATCCGATGCGCCAAAGACACAAGAAACGGGGATTACGGCTTGGCCGCAATAGAGATGCTGCGCAAACGCCCCGCCTATAACCCACACCGTAGTCATAACCCAGTTCCACCACAACCACCACCGCCATCTTCTCCCACACTCTAGATTTCTGACATGTCGTCTTCGATCTCGAGAGACGGTTCGTCTACTCGTCATCCTCCTCCTCCTCCTCGCCGTCCTCCTTGCTGGCGGCGGCCTTGGCCTTCTTTCTCCGCACGCGGCCGGGGCGTCCGCCGCCAAAGGGCGAGCTCAGGGAGAAGTCAATGTGCTTCTGGGAGTCGAGACGGACGATGAACGAGGGGACATTGACGACCTGCTTGCCGACGCGGATGTGGCGCTGGCGGATCAGGACACGGGCGTGGTGGATGGACTTGGCGAGGCCCAGCTTGTAGACCAGGGTCTGGAGGCGGCGCTCCAAGAAGTCCTCGACCTTCAGGGCCAGCACGTAATCGAGCTTCATGCGCGAGTCGTCGAGCACACCGACGCGGACCAGACGGCGAATCAGGGCATTGCCCTCGAACAGCCGCTTGGGGTCCTTCTCGTCAAGGGTCAACAGCTGACTGCTCGGCGGGGCGGGGCGAGAAAGATGGAGCGGTTAGCAAATGCTAAATTACAATGGAACAGACAGACAGTTTCCGCTGCGTGTGAAAGAATGAACACATGTTTCCTCCAGGACCGAGAGGCCCAAGAAGTAGAAACACATTCTCGGAAGGGAAGATGTGTGAAAAAAAAAAAAAAAAAAAAAACTCACCGAGCAGCACGACGAATCTTGGAGAGGGTGAGCAAGACACGCCACACCTCACGCTTGTTGCGCAGACCATACTCGCCGACAAGCTTCAATTCCGAATCCCTGGATTACAAAAAATCCCCTAATTAGCTGAGATGCTCACAACGACTTGGGCACGAGAAACACGCTCGTGCTCAGTGGCCGGTGAGGACAAGAGGGGACTTGACGAACAGTCGGGCGGCCTCGAAGGGGCGGCGAGGGACCTTGGCGGTCTTGGAGTACGACAGAGGAGCCATCTTGGACAAAAATCTGAAATTTTTGTTGTTGTGATGGGGATGGTGATGGGAAGTTTCGGGGTGTCGATAGGAGGGAGGAAAAGAAGAAGGGGAAAAAAGAAGAAGCCCACTCCCAGATACAATTAATCGTGAGAAGGGGAAATTTTTACCCTAAGAGCCTGGGAAAAAAAAATTAGGTTTTTGTGCGCAGACACATCATTGGCCGCCAGAGAAGAGAGTGGAGACAGCTCTCTGCTGGACTTCTGCTGGCCTCTGCTGGACTCTGCTGTGGTCTGGTGGAATTACCTAAGCAGCAAAAGCTTTTTCACCATGAATCTACATCACGTGCACGGAAACCCGCTTTCGCCCACACAAACAATTTTTTTTTCCTGTGGTCCATCCCTAAAAGTTTTGCAGGTCAACATTTTTCCGCGCGGGGACCGCTATTCCACGACTGCTCACAACAACAACCCTACCATCACCAAGACCTCTCTCGCATCGACAATTGGGAAGATCTGAATCTTTTTGGGATTCTGCATTTTTCCATCTCGACACTCCTTTCTTTTCCCGTCCATCATCCCCCCGTCCACATAACCCACAGTCGCCATGGGTAAGAGCGCTGGTCTGCGGTCTGGCACACGGTACGCCTTCTCGCGGAACTTCCGTGAGAAGGGTTTCATCCGCCTCTCGACTTACCTCCGCCAATACCGCGTCGGCGACATTGTCGACCTGAAGACGAACGGTGCCGTCCAGAAGGGGTAGGCAGTATCCCCCCCCCTTTTATTTGCCTTGCAGAGATGGGAGATCATGGAAACGAGATTCAAAAGGGGCTCAAGAAGAGAAGGACGTGAGAGGAGAAGAAAGAAGAGCAAGGGACATGGCGAAAAGAAAGAATTGGGCTCAGCAAGCAGAAGGGAAAGAGAACAAAAAAAAAAGCTGACAGTATGATGTGAATAGTATGCCCCACAAGGTCTACCACGGCAAGACTGGCGTCATCTACAACGTCACCAAGAACGCCGTCGGCGTCATCATCTACAAGAAGGTCAAGCACCGGTACATCGAGAAGCGCCTGAACGTCCGCATCGAGCACGTCTCGCCGTCCCGGTCGCGCGATGACTTCCTGCAGCGCGTCAAGGCCAACGCCGAGCTCAAGCGCCAGGCCAAGGCCGAGGGTAAGAGCGTCCAGCTGAAGCGGTTGCCCGCCCAGCCCCGCCCCGCCGTCACCGTCTCCCTCGAGAACAACGCGCCGGAGACCGTCGCCCCTGTCGCCTACGACACTGCCATCTAAGGCACGAGGGAGGGCCGAGGAGCAAAAGGGGGGGAGAGAGAGAAGGACGGTGCTGATATCAATCCGCTAGAAGGACGTGGATGGTTCCAAAATCTCGGGCGTGGGACGTTATTGGGTGTCTTTTACCTTGTTTCAAAAAACAGAAAGCCACGATGTGTGCTGTGCGTTTTTCCTTTGCTACATAAACCGCACGGATTCGGGGGTTAAATGCATTATTCTTTATTTGAACTCTAGGGAGTGGTTGGAAAACCAAGACAACAAAAAAAAGAGCAAAATTTAACAAAAATTTCAATCTCTTATGGCCAACACACCTCGTTGGTGCAAACCTGCTAAGCCTTTGGGCTTCTGGCGAGAGCCAAACAAATCAATTGTATTGAATTGTTCTGGACAGTCTACATTCGTAGCTTGTATGGATCACGCATATTCTCACTTTTTTTACCTTTTTTTTTTGCAATTTGGCTTCATTATCACCAGTTCCTAAGAATACTGTTATAGTGACATCTTCCAAACAAAAACAAGTCTTTCCTTTTTTGATATTTCCCCTCTTGTTTGTTGTACATCCCAGAATTCAAAGCCTTCTTTCCATATCAGAAACAGAGCCAATACGGGTTGGTCTTCTCATGTTCTGCCGCCGTAAACAAAATACAGAAGATATTTGACAAAAGGGAAAAGAAATCGAAAAAGGACCAGAGATAGCAGAAAGTGAAAAAGAGAAAGGAAATAGAGACAAAAATTAGAATTAGAGCATACTCGCCCAGATCTAAGCAGATAGAGGTATTCAAAAGAAAGTACTGCCAGAAAACCGGCGCGTGCTGCAACAAGCTTTATTTTATTTTGCTTGCCGCAGACACTAAGACGACGAAAGAGAGACTGACTGATTGACACGAGAGACATAAATCGTAAGAAATGCTGTTGTAGAGAACGGTGTATGCTTCATGAACATGAACAATTTGGTAGAGAACTGGAGAAACAAATGTTGTGGCAGCAGTCGCCAAATGAGTGACGTGAAATAAAAAGGAGATTGTACGTAACACAGCACGGAAAGTGCAAAAGAGATAGTATTTCAGAATAAGCCGACGCCCTACGTGCGATGCCGAGTGCTGTGCGTTGGCGTAGAGAAAGCTGATGCTGGGCCATGGGAGTGTCGGTGTCGCCGCGTGCTGTGCGAGAGCGTTCCGACGTCATGCTTCCCATCGCAGCAAGCGCGAACGTTCTCGAGACGGTCTGACGCTCTGTCCTGGGCTTCATACAGCCGTCGCAGCTCCTCGGCACTGTCATTCACCTCGCTAGCCTCGTAGACGCTGCTGTTCTGAGCCGTGCTGTTGGTGTGCTGATGCCCAGGTGTGCTGCTGCGGCCACGCAGACTGTTGAACTGCGCCGACAGCGACTGGCTTGAACGCCAATAGCCTCCGATGCGACTGAGCCGGCTCCGAGATGTGAGGCCAGCAACAGATGCGGAGGGAGTTCCTGTCGCGCTTGTTGAGCCCAAGACACTCCGCTTTGGCGTCGGCGTCAACGTCGGAACGTTCATGGACACACCAAAGGCGGGAGACTCATTCCGTGTCGTCCTCGAATTGTAGGACGAGAGCGACACAGGCGGACGACGGCGTGCCCGTGGGCCAGGCGCACGGCGTCCGCCGAATGATGGGTTGAATTCCTCTACGTCCTCGCGCGTAATGTGTTCACCGTTGGCCATGACGCTGTCGTCCTCTGCCACGTCCTCTTTACGGAGCAGCAGATAAGACAGTGCGTTAAACCAGACCTCATGGCTATGGCTAGTAGGGCAGGTGAACTTGATGGTGCGACCGGGTGAGATGACGACAAGGCTCTTGCGGTGCAGACCAGGAGGCATAGGGTTGTCGTCGGTCACGACACGGACGCCCTCGATGGCAATGCTCTTGGCTCGCTGCTCAGCGCGGCTGCCCGGTGTCGGACCCTGATCGCTCCAGTACAGCATCCGCGTATACGGATGGATCCAGAAATACCGACGGTGACGGTTCTCGGACAAGCCCGAGCGGCCCGTCTTCCGTGTGTACTTCCACAGATATTCGCCTATCATCGTCTGTGTAACAGCTTGGATCATGCGCGGATCTGAATGACCGCTGTGGCCAGTGCCAAACACGTCTGTGCCATCGTGAATATTAAAGCGAGCGTCAACCTCAGATGCAAAGGAAGACATTGAAGTCTGGCGACTGACTGTCCCAGGAGCACCAGTCGCCATTGGTATGCCAGCATTGTTCGCTTTAGGGGTAGGGGACCCGGGCCGGTTAGCAGAATTGGGTGCAGTGTCAGCAGGAGTTTGCATTCTCCAGTTTGACGGGCCGACACCGGCAGCACCAAAGAGGCCGGTTGAACCAATACCTCCGCCAGTTAGAGAGCCGGCCGAGCCCGTGCGAGCAGCCTCAATCACTTCTCTGTGGTTGGCGGGCAGCGGCGGTACAGGCGAGTCGCTCGAGATTCGTAGCGCAGCTTCAGCAATCCTGCCCCTCCGAATAGAGCCGCTGGTGCTATCCTGGGATGCATCACGAGAGTGACGCGCGGTGCTCTTCAGCGCCTTGGTGGCCCGAGGCGTAAGGTCGAATGCCTCATCGCGAATCACAGACTGAGGGGACGTGGCTGCAGGCATGAAGACTTCGCCATCGTCCACAGCGCGCTGCTGCTCGGTGTTCTGGCCATGTCTTGGTGCAATTGCATTCACGGAAATCTCCTTGAAAGGCCGCTGTGATTCTGGAGTCTCTGGAAGTGGGCTTGTGTTTGGAGACTGCCGCGTTTCGTCTTCAGCGATGACCGGTGTCGGCGGGCTACGAAGTTTGGACGACCCAAATAGAGAACCGAGAGGAGCCCTGTTGGGGGTTGCCGGCTGTCTGCCGAACGGCGCGTTTTCGTCTTGTTCGTTGATCTCGTCGATATCCCGGGGGATAATGAAAGCGTTCCGCTTCGGACTCCGTGGCCCGTTCTCAATGTCTGAGCTGCCGGGAACCCCAAGTATGCCTCGGGCATTTTGCTCGGACTCAGGCTTCCACTCATCTGTCTGCGTAGCTGTGGAAACACCGGACGCGTCAACTACAGGGACCACAGTAGCGACAGGAACAGGCTTTTCCTCGACTTCTTCAACGACAATAGGATGCAGTTGCTGAGAGAATAGGTCTGACACGGCCATAGGAGGCAAAGGTTTTTCAGGTGTAGCAACAGGTGTAAGCTGCTCGCCGCGGATGTTTGACACAGAGAATTGTGGCGGAGCTGGAGGAGGCACACTCGGCTCCAACACTGGCTCCACGTGTTGCATTTGTAACTCTGAGAAGGAGAATGGTTCGAAAGTCGGAACGACCTCCGGCACCGGTTCTGGTGTAGGCTCGTGGATGGGAGTAACATGCTGAACATGGAATGTAGAAAATGAAAATGGTTCAGCAGGGGGAGGAGCTGCTCTCTCGGGTTCAGGTGTGGCAATAGGTTCCAAATGTTGTGTCTGGATGGCAGAGAATGAAAACGGTTCGACTGGCGCCTTCTCAGGCTCAGGAGTGGCAATAGGTTCCACATGTAGGGTCTGGATAGTAGAGAATGAGAAGGGTTCGACTGGCACCTTCTCAGGCTCGGGTGTGGCAACAGGCTCCACATGTTGCGTCTGGACGACGGAGAATGTGAACGACTCGACTGGTGGAGGAGCCGCCTTCTCAGGCTCAGGTGTGACAATAGGCTCCACGTGTTGCATCTGGATGACAGAGAACGAAAACGGTTCGACAGGTGGAGGAGCCGCCTTGACAGGTTCGGGCTCGGGAATAGGCTCTACGTGCTGTTGCTGGACGGCAGAGAATGAGAACAGCTCGATAGGAATCTTGACAGGTTCGGGCTCAGCGATAGGCTCCACATGCTGTTGCTGGACAGCAGAGAGGGAGAAGACAGGAGGCTCTTCTTTGGGCAATACCACGGGAACTGGCACGACAGGTGGTGGCAATTCGATTGGAGTAATGCCCACAGTATGGAGTAAGGATGTCGAAAAGACAGGAGGGATAGCCGGCTCCGGGCTTGGCGGTAGCTGAGGTGTTACATGCTCCACTGAGAGGGAAGACAAGGCTAGAGCCACAGGGGTAGGAGGCTCGCTTGGCGCAGCTGGAGATTCCGGCTCGGCTAACGGCTCGATTGGCACACCAAAGATGTCAGACACAGAAAATCTGGGAACGGCCCGAGAAGGTTCCGGGGGCGGCAACACAATGGTAGCGAAGCCAAGTCCGCGGCCAGGTGGAGATGTCGGCGGAGAAGGGAACTCTTTGAGTTTCTCGTTGATGTCAAGGTCAGACTGGGCTGCAAGGCCGTCGGAGAGGAACGAGGACGGGCGAGATTCCCGGGGTAGCTCTGGATCCTCCTCTTCAGACCAAGGCAGAATTGTTACCGCATCGGTGAGGGTGGCACGGTCGACCATGACAATCTTTGACAAAGGAGCAACCTGCATCAATGGCGAGTGTGCTACAGAATTCCTGCCGCTGCTGCCAGATCTGCTGAAGCCCGGAGTCGCCAACAGTCCTGGGCTGCGGTGGCGGATCGGCGTACCGTTGCTTGCCACGTCGTCGTCGCTATCCTCGTCCAGTTCGCCTAGCTCGGCAAATAGACTCTGTTGCTGCCCGGCAGGTCGGGGGGTGCTGTTCGTAGAGCTGGGCAGAAGACCGACCGTGGCGGGAGAACCGGCACCGCTGAAGGGACTGCTCTGCAGGGCAATAGGGCTGCTGCGGGCCTCTTCTAGGCTGCTCATGTGGCGAAGACGGCGAGTAGCGAGCGCACTGCGGCTAACGCGGAGTCGCATGCGTGCAATGCCACTCGACGACGAGGATAGAGAACCGGTCGGAGTCCGCGGCAGCTTCAATTCGTCATCGTCTGATGTGGACGCGGTGCTCTGGTTGGCGGGATCGGCATCTGGGTCGACCGTCTGGCTGCCAGCTGCCGCTGCCGTCGACGACGTGGCCTTTCCGAGACGCGCACGGCCACGGCGAGGGTCCCGTTCCGTCTCGGTCATCGTCTCTTCGCCACTGGAGATCTCTTCTGCACCGGTGTGGAAGTCATCGGCAGTCTCTCCTCCGTCGTTCGCTGTAGCAAATGACGTGTCGCTCATCTGGCCCTCGTTTGCAGTCTCGAACTGATCACTGGTGTCTGTAGGGCCAGGTCTTGTTCTGGCAGCAGATGGCGACGGTTCACCGTGGACCTCTTCCCAGTCAGCATCTGCCGAAGCCAACATGTAGAGATCCGTGCGGCTGGTGCGAGCACCACCCAGCTGGCTTGGGCGAAGTTTGTTGTGGGTCTCGCGTGCGTCCTTGCGGGTTCTCTTGGAGCCGCCAGAACCAGTCACATTTGGATCGGAGCGGAAACGTTCAAGGTCGTCTCGTGCATCCTGCAACATGCGGCGCAGCTCGAGCTTCTCTGTCTTTTCGCGGTGCAGGTTGGTCCGCAGGCTCTGGAGCGTGCGCTGGGCATGCAGCAGCGACGTCTTGAGCGTTTCTGACTCCAGGACAGAGTGCCGAGGCGTGCCCTTGACAGGCGAAGCAGGAGGCGAGCCCTCGGGGGTGATATCGCCGGCAGCTGTGTCGAATTCGTCATCGCTTGTCGCTGGCACGGCATCGTTGTCGGTAGCCCGGATGCGATGTTGCATGGAGACAGCCCGCGCAAGCTCTTGGTTCTGGTTAGCCAGTTCGTCTACCTTGCGCTGGAGAGTGGCCTTCTCGCCGTCGGCCATGGCCATGTTGCGCTTGGCCGTGCCGAGCTCGATGTCGTGCTGCTTGACGGACGCAGTATGGTCGTCAACAAGGCGCGCATGCGATGCCTTGAGCTCATCCAGCTCACGCTGCGCCTTGTTCTTGTCTGCCAGGAGCGTGGCGAGCTGCTGGGCAACTCGCTTCTCGTTGTCGGAGGCATCACGCTGCGCAGCCTCCAGATCGTGAATGCGCGTCTCAAGATTCCAGTTCTCTTCCTTGAAGCGGTGTTCGCTCTCATCAAGCTCCTTTATCCGATCCCGGAGATTATCGCTAGCATCTTCAAGGCGGGCAAGATCTTGCTTGGTATCTCGCAGCTCCTCCTCGCGTTCCGCCAGGAGTGCCTGAAGACCACGAACTTGAGAAATTAGAGATGTACTGATTTCGGCGGCAAATTCGATATCGTGAACGCGATTTGCAGCTTGGTTGCGTTGTTTGCGATTGGATACGGTCAATTTGCTAGGCGATCCAGACGCGTGGCTCTCATATTTGACAGGGCTAAGCGACCTCTGCAATGGATGGTCAGATCAGGCAAAAACAATCCGCAACGAAAAACAAACATCTGTTGGCTCTAAACCAGAAAAATAGAGAAGAAAACTACTCACCCGTCCGCTTTTGCCCTCGGGCGAGCCCGTGGACTCATTGCTTGGTATCCGTTGCTTTGGCAAAAAAGCTCGGGCAGTTTCTCTCGCGACATCGTCGTAGTCTTTCTCCAATTCAGCGAGCTTCCGCTTGAGCTCTGGCGACAATTCTGATTCAGCTTGCAATTCTTCGACTTCGCGGAGCTTTTCGGTCAGCTCTTTCTGCTGTTGGACAAGGGAGGTTCCCAAACGGCCAGCTTCAGCCATGCGGCGTTCCGTCTCTGCCAGGTGAGCGCGCAAGGCGCGTTTTGCCTGCTCGGCAGAGACGCCGGCCTGCTCTGAGAAGACGCCTTCATCGAATTCAGCGAAGCGGTAGTGGTGGCTCGATCCTGTGCCAGGGGCGATTGCAGGAGGGTGGAGAGCAAAGGGGCGGTCGACTCCAGACAGCCGCTGGCGCGGCGTCGGCGTCACGGGACTCCCATCCGGTTGAGAAGCCATACTTGCCAGTACTGCTGCGCCCTCAGGCTCTCGCTGGCAAAATGGTTCAACTCGGCAAGATGGCTGCCTGCGGGTTACAAGTAGCGGTGGACGCTTTTTTTCGAATTATCACACGAGCATGTCCTGATAAAAAAGTTCGGCCACGTCGAGATTGAGTTGAAACTCAGATACCGCAACGGATCAGGCAATAAGCAGGTAAGGTGAGACGCGGAGATAAAGCGAAGAGAGCTGAGATGGCGTCAAGAACCGGACTCCGCCAACTTTTTGTGTAGGCAGTGTTGACGCGAGATGGCGAGAATGGAAAATCCAGCTCGTTCAGGAGAACGGAACGTGAGTCGGTGAATTGACAGTGTCCTTGTCAATACGGGCTGCCAAAACGCAACGGCAAGATGCAGGAGAGAAACAGGAAGTGGAAAATGAACGCGGTGGAGACCTAGGAAAACGAAAGCCAATTCGCTCCTAATAGAACCACATTCCCTCGCTGTGATCTGCCCCTTTTGTTTGCTTCCACTACAAAACGGTCGGAATGCAAGACTGCTGCTGAGGAGAGGGGGGGGGAGAAAGCGAAGCAGAAGAAGAAAAAAAAAAAAAAAGTGAAAATCCGGACAACGAAAAAAAAAACAACAGGGATTTTTTTTTGAAGAGCGAGAACACAAATGAAAAGCAATGCACTCAAAATAACGGGAGGGGGAACCACCGAAGCACTGGCTCAAGAAAGAAAACGCGACCAAACAAGGATAAGGCTGTTCGGGAATTGGATTGGTCTGCCTAGGCTCAGGACCCAGTGGATGCTGTCTATGCCCTGTAATCTTATTCGCTGACTTTGCGGTGGATGGCTGCAAATGAGGAGAGGAACAAGCTTGTGCTCAGAAGTTGGGGCAAGCGATGGGTGGGAAGAGACGCGTTTTTTTGCTTTTCTGTGAGACGGGGGCTGCAGAGGAGAAGGTCGGCAGCACCAGGAGCACCACCAAAGGAGGTCGGCAACAAAGAGATATCAGCTTTCTGAGACAATGCCGACGAAAATTGGCGGCTAGAACAGGATTTGTTTTACTTGATATTCTAGTGAAAGAATACCGTTTTCCGTCTCTATTTTTTTGGTCTGTTTCTGTTTTATTTTGCTTGCTGTCGATCGCGTTTCCGAACCAGAAGCGTCGAAAAAGCGGGACAAGTGGTGTATTTATTTCCCACCGGTTGAAAGAGGGCAAAAAAAGAACAGAGATGCAGGAAGACGCAGTAAGAAGATGTAGAAAACGAAAAGGGAAATTAAAAAAAAAAAAGGGACAAGAAAATCGAGAGAAGAAGCAGAAGAGAAAATAGTACTAAGATACAACAAAAGACAAAGGGAATAAAAGGGATGCAGTCAAAGAGAAAGAGAGGGAAGAGAGGGGATAGAGGGAGAGAGAGAGAGAAAGGGACGGAGGTGAAGAAGAAAGAAGGGAAGAAAGAAAGGAAAGGAAAGGAAAAGAGAAGATGAGAAGCGTCACTGGAATGAAGATTTCGCTGTTGTGGTATTGAGGGGAGGAAGCTACGCAGTACGAGATGCGAATGGGTATGTACGTGTAGGTACGGGGAGTAGTGGGCTATGTTGACATCGATAGAGGCAGGCGTGAGGGGACCACCCAGCAAAAAGAGGAAGAAAAAAAGAAATTGCAATGTCCCGCCGTAACATGTCATCACACATTGTCCCGCGCTACAGGTTAATGTACGACTAGGATCTGACCAGCATCTGACTCGCATTCCTCTTTGAGGAGGACCAGGGACCTGGAAGAAGTCCACGACCCTGACTGACTAGACCAGGGCGCCTGCTGGGGGGGCTCTAAGATGAGATGGAGACCACAAGCCTGCTCCGTACGAATAAGCTTAGGGAATGCCCGAAAGTACGGAGGCACGGAGGACGAATAAGACTCGATACTTGAGATGCAAATCCAGAGGTTGAGGTGTTTTCCGATAACCGAACAGAAGAGAGACAAGGTTCGAGAGAATGTGTGCACCTTCAAGAGCAACGACAAAGAGAAGCACGTATAAAGCCAGCTCACAGTTCTATCATCCATGTACGAGCACACGTTTCCCGTCTCTTAGGGACCCTCGTGTCTCCAACTCTCTCCAATTCGATGCATAAGACAAAACGGGACAGCTGTCCATCGCAGAGCAAAGAACCCCATCTGCTAGGCTGGGTTTTCTTGCGGCTTCTCTGCCACAAAGATGGCGCGATGGATACGTGTAAGTAGCTAACGGCGCCGGCATGTACTCCGTACTCCAAGCTATAAAGAGAAACGCAGGAGCTCTTTGTAAATGCATACAGATGCACGAGTATTATCTTGATCTCATGGTGGAACACCCCACTCAGCATAAGCATATGTGTGTACTACTCGTACATGTGTTTATAGGTGTCGCCGGCCAAGCAGGTCGGCTCGCTCAGCAAATTTGCGCAAGACGCGTCGCACGCTTCAATGCATAATGTTGACAATTTTGGCGCATTGCACGGGCGACCAGTCTCGTCTAAGAGAGGGCCAATCACAGGCTCCATTTCTGGTGTCTCGGCACTAATCCCAAACAGGCGGCCAGGAACGCGGCACCGCTAAAAGAGACCTGGCTGACGTAATTACAGCGGCCGTGGCCGTGGCGAAAATGGGGGGACCTTTTAGAAGAAGAAACGCCTAGAACCGGTACCTGGTGCGGCTTACTTAAACAATAAAAAAATATAGCAAATTAAAATAGTCAAAAAAGCTGGAGAAAAGCGACTACCACCCGCAGCATCCACTACGTCCTTGATGCTCTTGCTGCTTCTCCTACAGCACACAACCAAAGACAGAAATCATGTCAGATCAAGCAGCAACAGCAGCAGACGCTGAAAAAGCGCCGATTGCGCCGGTGCTGTTCAAAGCGCGCGGCCGGGGCAAGGCCAAGGCCAACATGCGCAAGCGGTCGCCATCGCCACCGCCGGCGGCGCGCGACAGCGACAGCGACTCTGACAGCGACTCTGATAGCTCAGCTGGCGGACCTGGCGGTGCCCTGCGAGAGGCGAAGCGGAGGCGGCGGAATGGGGCTGGCCTGATCAGCGCATCGTCGGGCAGCGCACCCACAGGAGCGCCGACGGGCCGGGAGCAGCCCGAGCACGTTACGGACCGCAAGACGCTGCTGGCGGACTCAGACGCAGCCACCAAGCGCAGCCATCTCTTCGACGACGAAGGCGAGACGAAGAAGATGCCCCAAAAGGCGCCAGCCGCTGGTGCGCCCGTGCCGCGCTCCGTCGGCCCCATGAAGGCGCCGTCCAACATCCGGACCATCACCATCACCGATTTCAGCCCAGATGTCTGCAAGGACTATCGTCTAACGGGTTTTTGCGGCTTTCGGCCAGAATTGCAAGTATTTACACGAGCGGGAAGACTACAAAGCCGGGTGGCAGCTGGACAACGAGTGGGAGGCCGTCACCAAGGGCAAGAAGAATCTGGGCGGCACCATCGTGGCCAGCGCGGACCGGGGCCGGGGGGGCGCCAAGGGCGCCGACGATGAGAACGAGGACGAAGAGGCCATGCTGCGCGACATCCCCTTTGCCTGCATCATCTGCCGTGAGAGCTACAAGCAGCCCGTGGTGACGCGCTGCGGTCACTACTTTTGCGAGCGCTGCGCCCTCGACCGCTACCGCCGCGACCCCACGTGCGCCGCCTGCGGCGCGGCGACCACGGGCGTGTTCAACAACGCCAAGCGCCTGACCAAGCTGCTCGAGCGCAAGCGCGAGCGGGCCGCCAAGCGGCGCCAGGCGGCCATCGAGGCCGGCGAGGAGGTCAGCAGTGACGAGGAGGAGGGCGCGGGAGACGAGAGCAACTGAGCAGAGGCGAAACCAAACAGATTGGCTGGCGTTTTGATTTTTATCTATGCAGTTGATACGGCCACTGCACATGCATCGAGCGGCGTTTTTGGTATAGGGATCACCGGTTAAGGGAAACACGGAAAATTTTATGGGATATAGTATGCGCATAGAGGCCACCAAGCATGTAACAAGGGCAGGTTTTAAAACATTTTTCGTCAAGATGCTTTTTGCAAAAGATTTCTAAAAATAAAAATACACACACATATACATTTGCATTAAATGCCCATCAGTGCCAAACATAATTGCCAATATGTTACACATGAGCAATGCTTCCTGCTCTTCTTTATTAAGGAAGTCGAAGCAGTCTTAGATGTGCCTCGCCAAAATTCAGACGCTTCGGCAGCTGCCTTTGCATATTCGCCATCTGCAGAAGATGCTATGGAATGGCCATACAGCACAGAATAACGCCAAGTCCAGGATACTGTGCAGGCAGCCTTCCCTCCGCTGCCGGCCTGCTATTGTGCAGCATTGCGTGCCCTGACGTTCGCAATGAGGTGAGAAGTTCTTTGGCCGCAAAGCAGCGGTAGTGCTGGAGCACAGCGGAATATGCGTCTCAGTTGAGAATGGCCGGTATTCTGGAAGAGCGAGGCGAGGCAGGTGCTGCGTCTCTCAGGGTGATGTCCACTGCTCCAGCACGGCACTCAAGTGGAGTAGTTCATGGAGCAGCCGCCAATGGGGGCAAGGGCACGACGACGTCTCGTCTTTCACTTGCCAGCCGATGCGTTGCTGCCGCCGGCAGCCCCTCCGCTGCCTCCGAGGGTGCGCTGGCCTTTGCTCTCCACGCGCTCGCGCAGGGCCTCTGCCTTCTTCTCCCACGACAGCTTGGTCTGCTCTAGGGCCCGCCGCCGCGTCTCCAGGGCAGCAATGAGGTCATCTTCAGAGCCCGGCTCCGTGGCCTTTTTTCGTCTCTGCAGGTGGCCGTGTCAGATATCACAGAACAATTGCTTCCTCCAGCCATAAATATTGCGTCCTCACACCCATGCCTACCAGTAGAGCATTTAATAACTCAGCTCCACAAAAAGACATACCTGTTTGGTCTCCTGCTCCGACTTAAGACCTGCGCCGAACATGGTTCCCATGATGGTGATGGCGGCAACGCCAGCAGTCAGAATCATGCCGCGAATGCGGAGCTGCGGTGCAGGCTTCGGAGGCATCGTTATCTATTAGATATTTGACGATCCAAAAATATACAGAAGACAGGAACCAATTTTTCTCTTTGCAACCGTGCCACTTTTCGAAAATGAGCAGAACGGAGAAGGCCGGAAGCTTGTCGTTTCGAGCTTCAAAATAGCTTCCAAAATTTAGGCGGTGGCCAATGGCAGAAAGACGAACAACCACGAAAGTCGCAACGAGAGCACCCAACACAGAATTCAAGTGCAAAAGAAAACAAAGAAGGGTGACTTTTATTTTATTAAAAGTAGCTTTAATCTCAGATTGAATATCGTAGAATTTTGCATTATATAGACACAGGATAAGAGCAGGACAGACAAAATCCACAACGCATTCACAAAACAGCAGACAAACTAGTTCATTATATATGATCATATATTACGTTTTGGCTGAGAGAGAGGTCTAATAAAACATACGGATCGTCTAGTATACAAATAAAATCCTATTTTTTTACCTTTATTTTCGAACAAGCCGTCCGGGAACCTGTAAACTCCAATGCAATGCAGATCCCCCAATTCAAATCTTCTCCCATCCACAGCGACTCCATGTCTATAAACTCTCGTAGAGTGGTCTCTTCTCGTGTAAGATCGGACTAGTAAAGAAGACGTAGCAGAAAAAAAGTCCATGTGCATGAGAGGCGTGTATGTACCGAAACGAGATATACCCACCCTGTCAAACATGAAAGAGCTGGGATGTCAAAAAAAGCGTCGACAAAGCAAAAAAACCGATACGCCTTGTTATGTACAATGTTGAAGCGCGCACGCAGCGACCGCGTCAGGGGGGGGGGGGGGGGGGGGGGGTTTGCTCGGTTTCTCAGGCGGCGGGCTCGGGGGCGTTGAGCAGCTTGAGGACGATCTCGTAGATGCCAAAGGTGATGCCGGCGGCGGGGACGGTGCGCAGCAGGTGCGGGGTGAGGCCGCCGTAGAGGCCGGGAATGCGCTCCTCGCGCCAGACGCGCAGGAAGCACTGGACGAGGCCGGTGTACTTGCGCTGGCCGTCGGCCATGGGGGCCTGGCGCAGGCGGGTGCGCACGACCTCGTGGGGGTAGGTGAGCAGCGACGCGAAGAGCTTGGCGGCGCCGGCGGCGCCCAGCGGGCCGGTCCACTCGACAAAGCGGTCCCAGGCGGTGGGCCCCGCGGCGGGCCCGCGGGCGAGGGCGCGGCGCAGCTCGCGGCGCTCTAGGCCGCGCTTCATCTGCTCGTACAGCAGCCAGTGCAGCGTGGACTCGGCGGCGCCCAGGTAGCTGGCGGTCATGCCCTTGTAGAGGCCGCGCACGCCCTCGTGGCGCAGGACCTGGCGCACGCAGTCGACGCTGTTGCGGTACTGGCGCGCGCGGCTGCCGCCGCTGGCGTCGGCGCTGTTCTTGTCGAGCTGCAGCCGCGTCTTGATCAGCCAGATCGGGTTCGTCGCCGTCGACGTCACCAGCCCCGCCGTCACGCCCGCCGCCAGCTGCACCCACGGCGTGTCCTGGCTGACCTGCGCCTGCTCCGCGATGATGCGCTTGCCGTTGCCGTACGTGAAAAAGTTGATCGACTTGGCCGGCACCGTGCCCACCAGCGTCGGGCCCAGGCCCTTGAACAGCGCCCGCCATCCCTCCACCTGTTTAACCGACACGAAGATCTGCATCGTCTCGCCCAGGTGCCGCGCCACCTCCCGGATCGGGTTCCGCGACGCCTGCACCGTCTGCGCCGCGCGCAGCTGCTGCTGGTAAAAGTCGGACTGGAGCCGCGTGCGGATGACGTCAAAAGGCGCCGTTGCCGTCGCTGCCGCTAAGCTTCCCACACTGCAAAAAGGAGACAACCCGTCATGTCAGATCCCATACGACGGCGAAGCATGAAAAAGAAGAAGGGAACACCCAAATCAGGCACGGGACAGCAAGAGGGGCAGGGTATGGGTGTGAGGTGCAACATACGCTCCGGCAACCATGTGCGACCAGGACCTTGCATTCTTGACAGCGACATTGCTTCCTGACTGGACAATTGCATTATTCTTCTCGACGTCGGAAGGGATTGATGTAGGATTGGATGGCGGCTTGGGCAATGGCGCCGCCGCTTCCGAAAAGCCAACGAGGCCGGTTGAGCTCGTACGTTGCGACATGATGACCCGATGATTCGCAGCGGTTTACATCGCAGGCGGGCCAGCTCGGGGAAGGTTTGTCGAAAAGAAAGGCTTTGGAAAAGAAGCCTTTTTATAAATTTTCATCCATCGAATGGTCCCATTAATACATGTCTTAGTTTAGATGCGGAGCGGCTAGAGGCGAAGAGGAGAAAGAAAGAAAAAAAAAAAACAAAAAAATTTAATGGAGACGCCGGCGATAAGATTTACAGGGGACTCAGAGGAG
The DNA here is from genome assembly GCA_002917075.1 of Hawksworthiomyces lignivorus. Classification (NCBI taxonomy): domain Eukaryota; kingdom Fungi; phylum Ascomycota; class Sordariomycetes; order Ophiostomatales; family Ophiostomataceae; genus Hawksworthiomyces; species Hawksworthiomyces lignivorus. The sequence goes on along the minus strand of NTMA01000033.1, from coordinate 77,333 downwards.
GTGGCGATAAGGCGCGATAGAAGGATTAGTCATTGTTCCAAGGCTGAGAGAAGCCCTACGGAGTACTAATAAATTATTTGGGGTAAATTCTCAGTTCATTTTCTGTCCCGTCTGCTGGAACTCGACCAACTCCTTTGCTCCCGGACCGACCAGCAACACCGGCGAGCATCACTTTTGCGACTCTGTTTACGATTACGCATTTGAATTTGAGTGTTTTACGAGAAGAACCGCCTATCATGTCGATGCTGGGGCGCCAGTCGCCCGACGAGCGCGATGACCGCCTCGGCGGCTCGCGGTCCGCCACGGGCCCGTCGCGCAAGGAGGAGAACATCTACATCCCGCAGTTCATCACGAAGCGGCCGTTTTACGCCATCGATGAATCCGATGAGAGCGGTGCGGCGGCCGACAGCAGCGGCAGCGCGGCAGCCGTCAGCGGGGCGCGCGACTACCTGGAGCACCAGCGGCTGCGCAAGACGGAGGCGGACACGGCGTGGTACCAGCGGGGCAAGAAGGCGGGGCCCGCGGCGACCAAGTTCCGCAAGGGCGCCTGCGAGAACTGCGGGTCCATGGGCCACAAGAAGCGCGACTGCCTGAGCCGGCCGCGCGCCAAGCTGGCCAAGTACTCGGGCGAGGACATCGAGGCCGACGACCTCGTGCAGGACGTGCGCCTGGGTTGGGACGCTAAGCGCGACCGCTGGCTGGGCTTCGACCCGCGCGAATACGCCGCTATGATGGCGCGGCGCGAGAAGATGAACGAGGCGCGGCGCGCCCTGCAGGAGAAGGCGGGAGGAGAGGGGGGAGGAGGCGGCGAAGGCAAGGCGCTGGCCGCTGCCCCCGGCGGCGACAAGGAAAAAGACGACACGCGCTACGCCGAGGACGCCGACATGGGCGTGTCGCGCACCAACGGCGCCGCCGACCTGCGCATGCGCGAGGACACGGCGCGCTACCTGGTCAACCTCGACCTCGACTCGGCCAAGTACGACCCTAAGCGCCGCAAGATCGTCGATGGCGGCGCCTACCTCGACGAGTCCGCCCGCCTCTTCGCTGAGCAGAACTTTGCAAAGGCCTCGGGCGACGCCGTGGCCTTTGAGAAGGCCGAGCGCTACGCCTGGGAGGTCCACGACAAGACCGGCGACGCCAGCCTCCACATGCAGGCAAACCCCACCGCCGCCGCCCACCGCCGCCGCCTCGACATGGAGGAGGCCGAGCGCAAACGCAAGGAGCTCGACGCGCTCATGCGCGAGAAGTACGGCGTGGGTGTGGGCGGCGATGACGACGACGGCGACGACGGCAGCGCAGACGGCGCCAAGTCCAAGCAGCAGCTGGCTCCCAAGGGCGCCGCCGCCCTGGCCAAGACCGTCGCCTCGTCCGAGCACTTTGTCGAGTACGACGAGTCGGGCCACGTCAAGGACAAGCAGCAGGCCAAGCGCGCCGACAAGTCCAAGTACGCCGAGGACGTCTTCCCCCTCAACCACACCTCCGTGTGGGGCAGCTGGTGGAACAACTTCCAGTGGGGATACGCCTGCTGCCACTCGTTTGTGCGCAACAGCTACTGCACGGGCGAGGAGGGCAAGGCGGCCTGGGAGCGCGCAGAGCGCCAGCGGCTGGGCGACTGGGGAGACGACGAAGGCGACAATGAGGAAGCCGGAGACGATGGCGGCGGGCGGAAGCTGCTCAAGGCAAAGGGCGAAGACGACCGAGGAGCTGGCGACGAGCCATCAGACGGAGAGCGGAGGAGAGACTCCTCGCCATCAAGGAAGAAGAAAAAGGATCGAACATCTAAGAGGGATTAGGTGCCAATTCTGTATTGCTATTTTTTGTTTTGCATAGCGGGCTATTAGGGGCAATTTCACTACAGATATAATACACTCCAGAAATTGCAAAAAGTTTTTTTATTTATGTCCTGTCCTTCCACACACGTATAGACGCATATGTACAGAAGTTATATATAGAATAAGTAGAACCTACAACGAGACGAAGAAACCCAAAAATGAGAGGAACCATGTATAACAAACCCATCTCACCCCATATGCTATTTCTAACAAAAAGAGACTCCCCGCCTGAACATCAATCTTCGTGATCTTCCTTTCGGTCAGAAGACAAGTGCGCCGCCCCCTTCTCTGGTGTTTTAATAGATCCGACTTCTGGACTTTCTTCTTCATGTTCTTCCTCATCCGTATCGTCGTCCCCGATAGAAAACATGGAAGTGTCGTTTGGTTCTTCATGCTGCTCATCCGCATGATGGTGGTCGGCTGCAGAGTCATGGCCGTCTCCTTCGAGAAATGCGCTGATAACTGACTCGGCCAGGGCGCCCCATTCTCCGTCTTCGGCCTCGCCTCCCGCTTCTACTGCGGCACTGTCATGATCAATGCCTTCCTCATGCAGATTCGTATTGTCTGAGTCTGGAGGTCTCGTCAGGTCGTCTGTGCTTGGCAGCGCTTCTTCTACAGTACTGGACGGTTCAACGTGGCTATCAGACCCACCCGCATCTGGTGGCGTCTCAGTCATGTCGGCAGGCTCATCTTGAGGCCCATGTTCGTCTTGAAGTGCATGGGCATCAACGACGTTCTGATCAGTTTCATGCTCCTCGTAGCCGTCAGGCTCTTCGTGGTATTCGTGTTCTTCATGATACGCGCCATCTTCGTGCGTCTCGTTATCGCTCTCCTCAGACTCCGAGTCGACGGGAGCCTCGACCACCAGCATGTCTTCCTGCTGAAAGCTAGGCGCCGTCATGCTCGTGTTGCTTTCTACAGCTTTTCGGCGATGGTTCACGTTATCCTCTGAGGATGCTTGCTCCTCGTGCTCTTGTTCATCCTGGAGGTGATCTGAAGTAAATTGGGACGGCGAAGTGAGGTCGTTCATATGGCCGTCATGCTCGCTCGTTGGCGTCTCGGCTTGGCTCTGATTTGTCAAGTCGTTCGTTCCCTGGCGGCCTATTGGTGCTGGCTTTCTCGGAATGCTCATCGCATGGGGGCTGATCTTTGGTGGTGCGAGTTCGCTTGGCAGCGGCAGCGGCTCTCCCGGAGGCGGCAGTGGTCGGCCGCCACCCATCGGCTTGCTGAGATCAAGTGGCTCGCCATTGTTAGTCATCTGCTCCAGCGCCGTCCTCGTCTTGCGCTCTGCAGCTGCCGCACGGCGCTGTTGCAAGGCGTTGATGCCCCAACGTTTCGCCGATGCTGCCGCACCGCTCATGGCTGCTGCCAATTGAGCACTGCGCTTCGGAGGGGGGGTGCCACCCCCAGAACTGATGGTTGTTGTAAATGACGGCTCTATTGGCTTTCTTCTAACTGTCGATGACCTGGTCCCAGATGTCGCAACAGAACGCAAGGAAGAGGAGGACACTCGCGCAGAGGGTATCGTTGTGGAATGGCCGCTGCCAGAGCTGGCCCCGCTGCCCTTCACGTCGGATAAAGCTGACTGTGGTCCATCCTCTGGCGCCTCGGAATCGCTGATGGAGAAGACGGGCTCGGCGGCATCGTTATCATTGTTGCTGTTGGCGGCAGCATCTTTTTGGCGATTACGACGAAGAGCACTTGCAGCAGTGCTAGGCACTCCTGATTCCGTAGATGACACGCTAGATTTTCTACTTCGGAGAGTACCCGACGACAGCCAGGACATGGCCGTCGAGGCTCCTTTGCCATTTTTCGGTGGTGATGAAGATGGTATAGATCCCTCTGCGTGGACGCTGTCGGTGCCTATGATCGGCTCAGGTGGAGCGGTAAGTGAAGACGCAGATCGTAGAATCCCTTTAGGCGGCGATGATCCCACACCACCATCGCCCGCTTTATGGGCTTGCTGCTTCTTGTTCGCTTTCCTAGCGTTGGTATGTTTGTCTTTCTCGTTCGAATATAGGCTGGGGCTATGGAGAGACGTAGACGATGATGCAGAAACAGCTGGCGTTGGGGCGCTATGGGTCTTGCTAAGACGCCGCAAGCGCATCACGGCTGGTGATACGTTTTCTCCAGTCTCCTCTGCATTAGCAGAAACGCCCGTAGATATTCCTTCCTTCTGTCCTGCCGTCACACCAGCGTCAACCGAAGTCTCCCTGGACGCTGCTGTATTTATGGCGGTGCCTTCGTGCTCATCTTCTGTTTCGTCCTGCCATAGCCCACCGCGCCACTTCTTCGTGCTGGTTGGGAAGAAGGACACGTCGTCCCAGAATGGAAGGACAATACTGTCAGAAATGGCTTCCTTGATCTTACCCTCAATCATCTGGATGAAGACAGGCCAGGTAAGCTGGCGGGCCATGATGATGGGACGGATCTCCATCTCGATCTTGGGCATGTGGCGAAACGTGAACCAGATGCGGTTGCTTGGCGGCGCCTTGATCTTGTACAGCATGTGGCCGTCGAGGCGTGTGAAGACGACTGCAAGTGACGTCTTGACCTCCTGTTGACCGATGGGCGTGCTGACGCGAATAGTGGCGGCCAAGTCGACCTCGAAGCGGCCGGAGTAGCGAATGTCGGCTTCAACGATGCACTCGCCCTCCGCAGTCAAGCTCTTAAGACGAGGCGATGTAATCTGGGGAGTCGTATCGCCGATATCGACGCGCTGCACGACTAGGCTAGAAATGAAACTAGGCCGCGGAGTGCGAGACATCTTGGTAACAACTTTAGACTGCACAAAGTTGAGGAGGTCGGAAGTCTTGTACACGCCTAGGAAGAGACGGCCAATAAGGGCATTCAGCCAGCGTGTCTCCATAGCTTCTTCCGAAGCATGCAGCCGTTCCATAAGCGAGGTGAGGTGCCGCACTTCAATGTCGTGAGGCTGCGGTGCATTCTCTTGGCTGCGCAGCAGAGCAAAGTAGAAGTCTTCCTTCTCCGAGCAATGCTCGCTGTAAAAGAACCACGGCTGCGGGGCTGGCGCATTATGGGCTTTTGCCCGCTCCGGGTTCTTGGGCGAGAGATGCAGCGCATTCCGCTTGATGAAAAGCTCCCCCTCCGGTGTGGCGTCGCTGCCGGAATAGAGGCCGACGTCATGGTCGGAGAGCTTGATAACGTGGCGGACATCGACTTGCTGGTCGTCGTCGAACAAGATCAAGTGGCCGTGCCGCAGAACCACGTAGAACATATTGCGGGCATTCTTCGGTCGTGGGCTAGCTGCATTGCTTATCTCGACAGTCTCCGGGCCGGGCTTCTTGTTCAGCATGCTGCGGAAGAACGTTTGGTAGACGCTGGGACTGGGCGGTGCCACGGTGTTGGGGCCGACGGAGGACGGCTCAACAGGCTTGGAGTTGACGCCGATAGCCACATACTTGCGATAGACGGCAAAGTAGCCAGCGGTAGCAAAGTCGTCAGGCCGGTCATGGCGGCGTTTCTTTGTCTCTCCTTCATCTCTGTGGCCTTTTCCAGCCAGCGCTTCTGCGTGCTCCCGTCGGATTTTCTCTAGTGTCTTTGTATCGTCGCCGGGAAGGACAAGATCGTCGTAGGGAGTCTCGGGTTTTGAAGGCCCACCTGCCGCGTCGGTCGTAGGAGAAGCTGGGAGATCAACTGGTCGGGTCCAGATGTAGATGGCAAGCGCAAGCACAAGCGGAAGGAAAGTCAGCCCCCCGAAGAGGTAGACAATAAGAAATGTCGTCAAACTAGCCATGGAGACTGAAGGGGGGCTGAAGGAGGCCAGAAGGAAATGGCGGGGGAGGAAGCAAGGTCTATGATAGCGAGCAGATCGAGGTAGTATTTTAGGTATCCGTGAGCTTTAGGAGCTTGCAGCTCAAGCTGAGACAGGGAGAAGAGAGCATAGCACGGCCATGTCCATCTAGGAAGTATTAACAGCTGCGAGCTTGGGAGAGAGAATAGAAAGAGCAAATAACAAAACCAAGAGGTGCTAAAGCAGAAGTGTAGCAGTGGTAGAACAGTGGTCCAAACTGTCTCACCGCGCTTGCTTCTGCTGCAGTTATTGTTTTGCGTGTTGTTCTTTTGGGAGAGGTGGCTTTCAGCCGTGTGCAGGCAATTGGCGCGTGGATTGGTCCAAGGCGGAGGCGCTGACGTCGGTCTAAGAAAGGAATGTAACCTATTGAATATTAGTGGCTAGAGCCTAGCCGATGTCGTAAATTATTGCCAAACCTCGAGATTGACAACTGCTGATACTATGATCGAGCACAATACATACAACGTAGCAAAAGGACATTAATCGTACATAGTTGTAAGTTGTAAATTGAAGATGTCTCAAAATGAAGCTATTTTGATGCCTAGAGAAACTGAGCAGCTGTTCTTTCCTTCTCTTGCTTTGCTTAAATATTATTTATTTACCTTTTTTTTTTTTTTTTTTTTTTTTAAATTTATTTCAGTTTTACTTTATTTACTCGTTGTTTTGTTCATATTTCCTTTATTGCATAGGTCTCTGACATCATCAATAAGTGCAAAACCGGACAATATCCTCCAACCCAGTTATATATCAACCCTGCGTCGACCGCGCTGTAACTGTGTATCCGCCTTCTGCCCTGAAATCTAAGCTCCCATCAAGAAACTGCCGCCATGGATTGCGGAAGAACTGGATGCCGATCGGCCTCCTCTCTAGACCGAATACACGAACTAGCACATACGCGTTGTTGGGGTCGCCATCATAACGCCGCATCTATTCGGCCGTTAGCAGCAGTTCGCCAGGTCAGCGCCGTTCCTCTCCGCCTAGCACTTGAGATTGATAGTGTGCATACCATATCAAATTGATTCTGGCTCAAAAAAAAGGCTCCATTCGCGTGGCCGACTGTGGATTTGACCTCAAGGTGGAACGTGGTATTGCTAGACCACGAGGGATCTAGCTCTACACCTTCCCTCCGGAGCACATCCCGCAATTTGCCAGAATGATCTTTGTATGTGAAATCAGAAAATAATCTCTCTTGACCTTCAAAAGGTGCATATCCTTGGGTTCGCTTTTTGCTGGTCCAATGCTGCTCCGGATCCCAGTCTTCAATATAGTCTGCAAACCAGGCGTTGACCTATTGCGTGAAATTATCAGCACAAACAATACACTATAGGCAGAATCGAGCCATTACATACGCATGTTTCTCCCTGCCCCCCAATCTCATGGTTCCGGCTATCTCGAGAAGCACTTCCAGGGTATCCCGGGCTGCTGAAACCCGCCGCCCCAGGAGTCCCTGGCGATACTGACCGCCTTGGAGACGGGCCATTCAGGCCACGGAAGTCTACGTTTGGACTTTTATTGCTTGCACTGTCTGCTCTTCTGTTTCTGATTGGAAGAGACGCATGAAGGCCATTATCTGGCGTGTTGTACCAGACGGTCGGTGTACTCTGCTGCGAGGGTATCGATTCTGCTAGGGATGGTGACCTACGCTGGCGTATCGGAGTAGACGGGAAATAGCTCTCCCATTCGCGCGTGCGCAGATCGATATTTTGCCTCCCGTTCGGAAGCTGCTCATGCTGGCCTACATCTTTCGTATTTTTGTCATTTTCAAATTCCTTGTCATGGGTAAACACGTCTTCATCATCCGCGTCTCTGTCGTCATCGTCGGTAGTATCGTCATCGCCGCCCTCGTCTGCGAGAGGCGTATTGACAGATTCCTGGAACATGGCTAGATCGTGTTTCTCTATGATTTGAGGCAGCTGGGTGCTCGAAGCGAGCATGATGTCATATGCCATATGAGCCTCATCACCTTCTATGTTGTACTCATTCAAAAAGCACTTTAGAACTGCCTTGCTTATGTCGATTTGTTTGGCATCTCTGCGGACATAGACATCTGCTATGCCTATGATGTCCGATCCTTTGATTTCAATCTGTTCGTCTTCGTTGCTCACCTCGATGTCCAGCAAGCGCCTGGTTGTCCGAATAGACGGCACAGACCAAACACGCAGCTCGGAGACCGCCTGCATGAAGTCTTCCTTGTCGTCAGTGAACCTGCTTCATTATCAGCGTGTATTACTCTCCTTGCATTGGACATATTTGTTCTAAAACCCACTGTGCAACGTATCTGAGCCTTGTCTTGAGATAATTTTCTTGGTTCTCGTTACGTTCTTTGGTTCCACTGGCCTCGATTGACTCTTCAACAGCAGATGAAAGAAACATGTGTTCACAGCCGAGATACTGGAATATGACCCGGTTCTCTCTCACCAGCCCAACTGGCACTCTAAGCATGTTTACCTTGTCTCGAAACGTAGAAGCTAGAACTGCCCTGTCTGGGATATACCAAGCGATTCCACTATCCACAGAACGCAGAGTAATCTCTGCCTCTTCCTCCGTATTGCTGTCTACTCTCCTCTCCTGAACGGGAAAGATAGAAGTAGATCGGATACGCTTGATTTGCTTATCGCTCAAGCGCTCATCATTGGCGTGAAACTGTCCAAGCAGAGCAATAAGAGCCTCAAATTGCTGAATGGGCTCCTCGTCTCGCTCAGGTATAGCGCATAATTCAGTTACCGCATGTGCCATAGTCGCCTTCCGCACGCCAAGAACTTTGCAAAACAGCTCATTACAGCTTTCATAACGAGTCTTGAGCCGGGTGACGCTCTTCAGGGGCTTTGGTGCTGTCCACACACAGGTCGTGTGGTGGCACCAGGCGGGCTTCGGTTTGGCTACGAAGACGAGAGCCTCGTCTTGGAACGCAACACTGGCAAGTGATTGGTAAGCATTGGCTTATGGAGAAGCGTTGGAAATAGATGTTGCCTTACCGGATCTCCTTCTTGTCGAAGTTTGCCCTTGCATTCAACTTTTTGTATATTTCGTGTACAACCTTTGAGCTGACCTCTTCGATAGAGCAGCGGCGGAGAGCTTGCAACTCCCGCAGACGGGCAGTCGTATTGACCGAAGTCACAATTCCATACTGAGATAGAAGGTCCCAATTATACGAAGCCATGCCAGGTAATGCGATAAACGCAATATGCGGACAAGCTTGCCGTAGTTCCGCCGTTGGCACCGCCGCAAGAGACAGCGGCCGCTTCACGCCGTCTTCGCAGCCCACCTCCAGTTTTGGAACATATTTTCTGAGAATCTCCGGAGCCACATAGCTCGCGTTTCTGTGAAGTAATACGATAGCCTTCAGTACGTCCACTACGTCTTGCTGATAAAGAAACTTCCACTCGGGCGTAAGTTTCGAATTGCGGGCTAGGATTGGTGTCGATGCAAAACGCTCTTCCGCTGATCGCAAGAGCCATGTGCGAAACTCTCGTGGCCTCTCTCCTGCACCAGCTTTAGAGATTGCATTGTCATAGTGAAACGTCAATATACTAAAAGGACTGCCAGGAGTATTCCCGTATTTCAAGATGAGATTCTCGGCCCCTAGGTCGGTTAGGTCGTAGAAGTAGACCTGGCTCGATGGTCGTGTCACAACCTGCTTCCCTCCTTTCTTAGCGAGAAAGCAGATATCCGGCGGGCCGCTATGTTCATAACCCAGCTCCGCTCTGTGATTGAAAATAAATACAACATCGGCAACTAGGTCTGACGGCTGACGGATCAGGCCCTCTGGTACGAGTTGTTGGTGCAGCTCGAGAATGAGATCGCATACGTGGCGAACGCTATACTCATCAACCCCCAAGAACTTGAAAAACGCTCTTCGTTTGGGGTTCTTTGACACCATGTCGTCTACAAGCAACATGCGGATGCCGGAAGGCACGTGCTCGTCGTCGTCTCCGGAAGCGAGGTACAAATTCTCCTCCAAAGCGCTGACCCACGAACCGTCTCGCAAGGGAACAATTGGCAGCTGCTGAAGAAGGGGCCGCAGCTGGGCCTGGCCGTAGAAGAGCTTGGCGACTTTTTCATGCCACGCATCATCTCGGGACGCGAGGCCGACTGTGCCGACGTTCTCGAGCCACTCGGCAAATTCGTTGTACAATTCGGATATGGACTGATTCACAACGCCAATCCGAAACAACTCGCCTCTCACGATGTCGTACGAAAAAGACAGGTGCTTCTCTTGGATCGATGGCAGAGAGAAAAGCGTTCCATCCTCAAACCGATGCGCCTTTGGCACGTAGCGGAGTGCCGTGGGTTCCCGCAGCGGGCCGCGCCGAGGCCTGAGGATTTTGGTTTGTGACAGGAGAGTCAACACGTTGGTGTAGAGGACTTTCCAGAATTCGTCGTTTGTCTGGTTCGGTTTGAGGTACTTGGGCCACGAGTAGCACAGACCTTTGCCATCTTTGACCTCGTCGAGACTGGCAAAGCGACAGAATGCTGCGACAATTGCGTCGCAGATTCCGTAGCGGAGAGCAATGTTCCACGGCCGGGTGTAATCCAGGCCCTCGCGACTAGCAACAAGCAAGAAGTCCGCGTGGATTAGAAACTATGCATTAATATTAGCCAGAAGGTTCATTTCTCTCTGCTAGGTTAATTGAGGAAAGCGAGATGTAGCTCTTTGGGCGACATACAGGGAAGCCAAAGTCGGCGATAGGCAGAAAGGCGAACACCTTCTGGTGGTCAATGCTCGGTGTGAACTTATTTGCAACAGCGAACGCCACCACGACGTCAGATTCGGTCACGCCTTCTCGGCGGGCTTCACCAGATGGCATATTCTGTACAGTGTGCCGCTGCACGACGTACATTGTGTCCCGGACGATGGCGCCGTCATCGTCGTCGCTGGAACCGTCAGTTACAGTAGCTGTGTCCTTGATTTCCGTAATGGTGACAGTCTCTCCTCCCCAGCTGCGGTCCGACGGCGACTCATAGCGGCGGTAGACTTTGCTTGCGCCGAAGGGAGACACGTGCAATTCTTTTAGGTTGCGAAGAAACATCAGCAGCTGAGGTTCCAGTTCTTCGAGATCCGACCGGATCGCCGTCACATCGCTCCGGCTCTTGAGCGGCAGGAGGAACTGGGTGTGGGGAGCAACCCGGTCGACCGCAGGGAAGCCGGACAAGATAGGCAAGATCATGCCCAGCTTCTCTCTGCGGTCTAGCTTAAACTCGTAGAAGCCGCTGGCTACGTGGACAACGTCGGCCACCTTGAAGACGGACTTGAAGCCAATGCCCTTCTCGCCGATGAAGCCCTTCCGTCCCCCGGCAGTGGACGTCTTGGTGCTCTGGCAGACGTCCGTCAGCGCGTACAGCTGACTCTGGGTGAAGCCGACTTCGTTGCAGGTTGTGCGGAAATATGTCCGCCCCCCACGCTCGTACAGATCCAGATGAAGCCTCGGCACGACGCCGGCGCCGTAGCGATTGTCGTCAGCATTTTGGATCAGCTCCAGGAGAAAATGCGCGGGATTTTGGTAGAGATCATTCGAAATCCTGTTGAACGTTAGCTCGGTGCTTAGAGGGTGTGCAAGGCGGCGGAAATAGGTGACTCACACGGCGAGAGCATTGTCGACAGTTCTTTGAAGATATTCGTCTCCGTCGGCACCCCTCTTCTTCTGAAGCTCCCGCAGCTGGGCGTCTGCCTCAGCCCGATGTCGTGCCCAGACATCCATCACAACAAGGTCATGGCAGACAATCGTGGGCAGGATAGCAATCTCAACAAAGCAGCAAATTATTTAGTGTATTTACATACATTTTTACAATGACCTGAGCCGATGAGAACACGAAACCTCGTGTGTCTCCAAGCCCCTCGAAATAACCCATCACGTATTTTGGAACTATTACGCTTTAGGCGGCATGCGTCTGGAAATGGGCGCGTAAATTACGCACGAACAGTGAGCTGAGGCTGCCTTGTTACACATCTTGCTTGCATGCTATTGGCTGTCAACTTTCTGTGTACTTTTGTGTTGCATCTCCCGTACAAGCCGCTGCGACGAGTCTGTTGCTGCCTGTAGCTTGCTGCTTCTACCACTTTAGATAATCTGCAGTCAAGAATGAAAATTCAGCCTAGAAAAAGAAATTGCTTGTATTTGATGAGTTTACGTATCGTTATAATGCACACAGTTGTCTCAGATAGACTGTTATGAATACATACTAGAGAAGGTGCTACATATCCTCAGCGACGGTCCGAAACTGCCGGCGAGCCGCTCAATGAACGGGTCAGGGACTAGAATAGAAAACGATGAAGTCTGTTTTTCGCTGACGATCATAAAACAAAGCCAAGTCCACGCATCTACTTGTCCATGTACTTTTTAGCAGCAACAGTGTCATAGAGTAGAGGCCGCTTCGAAAGTGGCGCCGAAAAATTCTCGTGTGAGCTCTTGAAACTATCACACTCTAATTTCATGCAGCTGTTGTTGCCCGAGTAAGGTGAGAAGCCAGCCTCAGCGGCTCGAAGGCCGCCATGCCTTGTACGTAGCATGCTTAGAACAGGTAAAAAATATCTGGGCTTGAAAGTAATCACATCGAGCAATGCAGCTGTGCACAATAAGTATACAAACAACCTTGCTAGCTATATTATAGCTGCACGAAGCTATCTGGACACAACTCGTAGTTCTCACAGCCCGCGTCTTCAGTCTATGTAAGCCCACAAAAACAAGCATGCTTTAATAGTGCTTTGTCTACAGCTACGGGAGCTACGCCGGCGTATTCGAGTGTAGGCATACCGCAGCCTTCGTACGGCCCTCCACACGGCTGGCTAGCAGTTTAACAATTTGGGTCCTCCTCCATTGATTCTTGGAATGTGAGCGGTAAAGAGTATCGAAATCGGCACAGGGTTTCACGGTTACAATAAATACCTGGCAAAAAATCAGGCTTTGGCGACTCAGCGCCGCGCAGAGGATCCGCCCCCCTTCACCCGCGTATACAGATAATTCAAGAATTTAGACAGGGGCGTTCCATCCGCCGCAGTCGCGCTGCAGTTGGCGCTCTCGACGTGCTGGAAGAGCCCGCTCATGCAGTCGGACACGTAGTTGCAGGCCGGGCATTTGAAGTTGTAGTCGGAGCCCTGCGCGGTGTAGTGGCGCGACTGGTAGCAGTCAAAGGCGACTTCGGTCACAAAGTCGCCGTCAGCCACCGACTCGCAGCCTCCCTTCTCCAGGTGGAGCAGCATGGCGGAGCTCGTCACGAAGCGGTGGTCGCATCCCGGGCACTCCACATTTTTAGAGGCGTGGGTCAGCCGGTGCTTGGGCAGGACGGGCAGCTGTCAGCAGGAACTATTGCTCTGCGGGTCTGAGCTAGAGAACACGCACGTATTTCAAGTTTGATGGAGACTCGAAATATTCTCCACAGGTATTGCACATGTTGTGCCGGGACAAATCGTGCTGCCTGAGCCCTCTCGGAGAACTAAAGGTCAAATCGCACGAGGTACACCAATTGTGACAGTCCTCGGCGTGTTTATCCATGCGACCTTTTGTCGTGAAATCGTCGTCACAAAACTTGCAGAGATTGTGCATCTCGGAGTCGCGCATATGCTGCTCTCTCGCATGCTCGGAGCCAAAGTGCCTGCTGCAGCGAGAACAGTAAGCATGCTGGCTCGACATCTCCAGGTGCTGCTCCAGCGCCCGCTCGTGTGGAAAGTAGCGGTTGCACGACTCGCAGTACTCCATTTTGCGTGATAGCCAGCAGCCAGCAGGCGCCCAGAATTAAGTGTCAATTTCGTTACTCTGTCAGTGGAGAAGCGGGCCAAGACCTGAAGAGAAGAGGATCAGCGATTGCAAGCGATCCGAGGCGGCACACAATCGAGATAAATGAGGCCCAGCCAGGACAATGGGCGGACTGGCCCGCTGATCCACGACAGGCCGCGTGGGGCAGGCACCAAGGCGCTTCTTTAGTGTGCCCCAAGACCTACGGCGGCATACTGCTGTACACGTGAGAGAATTAGCGTAGCAAGCACCTAAGCCGCCTAAATCTAGGCCCCATCCACGCTAGTGGCTTTGTGCTACACGGAATAATATCAAGGTAGAAAGTACTTTTCTCTTGATTGTATGGAAGACGCAGCCTTGTCGATGCATCTTGCTCGCAATACCCCGCCATCAAGATCTTATGGTGAAAATGATAAACGCGGGGTAATAATGGCCTCCGGACCTGTCGTTTGTGTGCGGCCCTTGACTTGTGAAATGGCCAACGACACTTGGGCTTGGCTCCATGCCTATGTCAGCAAGAGTGCACGCCAGCAAGGTGAAGAACATTGCACATGAAATACCAGCCATGAGTACTCGGATGTGGGGAGGCGACGTTACGAGAGAAGCTCTGCTGCAGAAGATCGGCCTACTTGCTTTGTTGGGAGGGGTGCGGGAAGACCCACGAGTGCATCAGCTAGTCCCGTCTTCCAGCGCAACCTTCATCCTGACGATCGAGCAGGAAGCCGAGATTGCCAGTAATCTAGCATTCTTAGCTCGTCGGCGCCTCGATCCTAAAGCGGTTGCGGCAATTGGCATTGAAATCCGCGAAGATGGCCAGGGAATGGTTGTCCGGCTCTGTGTGAACGGCGACGGTCTCTCTTTCATTCAGGAGGGAGTCACAGAGATATGCGAGACGCTGCAGCAAATCTCACAGCAGAGTAAGATTCTCCATCTCCAAATAGAAATGGCACATGAATTAATAGCTCCCAGGCAATTCAGAAGCCGACGATGTGGACTTGCTTTTGCAAAAAGTGATCAAATTGAATTTCTCACGCATTACGTCCCGGATGAAGCTGGCTCGGAAATATAAAGACGAGTCATCTCCTATTTCACAACTATACCAGGGCTTTCAAGGCAAGCTCAAAAAAAGCAACGAGCTGCAGAAGAGTGTAAAGACTCTATTAGACCTATACAAGGATCTAAAAACGATTGCAGACCCCTTCACAGACCCAAGGGCACAGGAACTCTTGAAAAGCATGATCACAATCGCCCATGATCTAACACAATCTGACCAGCTCAAAGCCATCACCAGGACTATTGACAATGGTGACGCGCTGGAAGATGTCGTCGTCAAGCTCGGTAATTATTACGGCGCAACCCGACGACTTGTTCAGGTCGCCAGGCGAAAGAAATACCTAATATTCCGACAAGTTACCGTGCTCACGTTTCAGACGGACGTGCCAAATGTTGTGAAAATTGACACAAAGGCAGGCTCCTGTCTCCCTCTGATCAACAACTTAGCATCGCGGCCAGGCATGGCCGGGCTGCTCGAGAAGTTCCAAAACTCCCAAAAGAGTCTCAGTGCCGCCCTTAGTAGGAGATTGAATAACGAAAAGTCTGGCATAAAGGTGCACGCAGAGATCAAACTTTTGTTCTTCTACCTCACGCACCCCGAGATACGCCGACCACGGATCATTTCGGCGAACAAGAGCTCGTGCTACCTGTGCGATTTGTTTTTCAAGCTGCATGGGGAGTTTCAGGTTCCCAGCACGCACGGAAGGTTTTACGAGAGATGGATCCTGCCTGACTGGTGTGCTATCCCGCCTGGGTGTGTTGAGCAGCTGAGAGACACGTTGGTCCGATTCGACACGACACTGGACGAGCAAATTCGGCTTGCTCTTGGTCCACGGAAACGAATTCCGGATCCTCTGGAGAGTCGGGTTGCCTTGCCTGCTCCATGGGCAGCGTCTCTTGCTTCACTCAGGCTTGTGCCGCCGGCGTCCACGTCGACGACGCATTCCACTCGATCAGAAAATAGCATTCGTCCTGCGCTGTCAAGGGACGAAGAGAGGCTGAGTGAAGGCAAATCCGTGTGGAGGCGGCTAGCGGGCAGGGACCTTTCTTTCGTCATCCACTTTTTTGAGTCCCATACTCTGCTTTCGTTCAATACTGAGAGTGTCGGGGTCTCAAGTCCCTATGTCCTCTGGGTGCGAGTCTCTTTGATAACTCTGCAAGACCAGTTGGAATCTCAAAGGAAACAGCACAATATAATCGACATAAAGGACCTAGAAATAGGTAATATAAGAACCCTGGAGCGAGGAGCGGATGCCGAAACGCATTGCTACATTCGCTGGAATGGTTTCGTCTTGTTTATTATGTGCAATCTGTCAGGGCCAAGCAAGGCTGCTAGCCAAATCAGTTCGCAGTCATAGGGTTGCGAGGGGATGTAATTTTTGGCGGCGCTATAAATTTGCGATGGCTGTTGGAAAGACGACGTGACGAATTCAATTTATCTTGGTGCATCAACTCTAGCAGGGAGACAACGGAGGCAACCAAAGCGATACATAAACGTAAGATCGACAGAGCTTGCAAATTTGGTAACAGTAAAGTTAATTCATGTAGGATGCTGAAATAAAAAATGAAAGTTTAATAAAAAAAAGAACAATAGAAAGCGAGATAAAGAACCGCCAAATACACTCTCAGGGCCCCAGACACGGTCCTAAGGCCACAATCTCAACGGGCCACTGTTTTCCTCCTTCGCCTTGCCCTGATATCGACAAATAGGCAGGATGAATATCCAAGTTGAGCATCTCTCTTCTGGCCGTTGGTAAAGGCCGGTATACCATAGGAAAGGATATGCTAACCAGGTTAATGTCGTCGCTAAGCGAGTCGATCCAGACCAGAGCCAAGCCTCTGGATTATATGTAAGATAAAATGAAGGGGGGGAGTTGAAGAAATAAAAAGAGAAGCAATAAACACGAGGAATCACAAGCTAGAGAGGACAAACGCCGGTCCATAACCAAGAAGAATCATAGTGCACCTTCTGCAACGCTTTTTCACCAGGCATTCCGGTCCCAGTTTGGGTCTAGATGAAGTCGAGTTAGCACTGCCAAGGTGATTTGCATTCCCCTCCCCCTCCCCCTCCCCCTCTCCCTCTCCCTCTCCCTCTCGCTTTCTCTCTCACCTTGGACAAACGCGGCCATGACCTTGCTGCCGGTCTGCAGCAGGGGGTGGCCAACGACGATCTTGAGGAACTTCTCGAGGCCGGCGCGGCGGGACTCGATGACGTCGTCGCTGAAGCGGTTGGTGAAGACCTTTCCCGGCAGGGGCGGGATGGTGACGCGGGCGCTCTCGCGCTCGAGGATGTCGCGGAAGTACTCAAAGTCGCTGTAGCGGCGGCGCACCTGGCTCTGGCGGACCTTGAAGGCGGGGATGTTGGTGCGGCAGACGATCTCGTAGTCGGTGTACATGTGGCGGCCGACGCCGTGGGTGCGCGGGTCGCGCACCTCGATCTCCAGAAAGTTCTCGGGCGGGCCGTAGATCTCGTCAAACGACTGCGGCCGGCTCTCGGGGAGGGTCTGCATGATGGGCCGGTGGAGGGTGTTGGCGAGGAAGGCCGGCGAGGTCGGCGACTTGGCGGCGGCGGTGGTGGTGGTGGTGCTGCTGCTGCTGCTGGAGGCGGCGTTGGGCGGCGGCGACGACGTGAATGTCGGTGTCAGTCCGCGTGGCAGTCGACTGCTGGTGTCAGAACCGCCTCCTCCTATGGGCCCAGAAACCACGCCGGCGTTGGCGAGGCGTGCCCTATCTTGCGCTGGCGACGCCGTTTTGAAGGTAAAACTTATTTTTTTGCTTGTCTAGCTTAGTCTATATGACTACGTTGACCTGCTTTGAAAGCTACAAAGCGAGAAATGACAACCGAGCAGCGCAGAATCGACAATGGAGAGACGGAAGGCGGATCGCCAGAGTCGGAGTCTGATCAGATGGCGCGAGCGAGACCAGGCAGTCGGAAGGAACCGATCAAGATATAGAGGGGATATAGGAATGTCGCGTGCGTGAAGCAGCTATGCCAGGCAACGTTATCTCTGGCTCTCTACTTTTCCTCTTAAAGCGGGGGAGTGCGTAAGCCAGGAAGAAGAAGTAAGTAGTGGTGGGTGGTCGTTGAGTGGTGGAGGCGATGGTGCCTTTTCTCGTGTTTTCCCACGCAGAGAATCTTTGGGGGAGCTGTTGGAGAGAGGGGAGGTGGGTCTCTTACCCACAGTGCGACCTCTTCTGTAAATCCAATTTAAAAGGTACTATCTCGGCTCATAGTGGAAGCCAGTAGAAGAAGCCATCCGTCTGAGTGCACGGCATTTCGTTGCCTCAATGTCTCTGTGCTGTCTTACACCTCCCTCCCTCCTCCAAACTTTAAATGCAACATACGTTTATCTTTTCTTCTTTAACTGCAGCCTCTGCTTGCTTGAGATGCACCTATCCGCACAAAGACGAACCAGCAGTTCAGCTCTGCTGCTCTTCTCCTGTGACGTCAGCTCTAGAGTCTTCCAAAGGAGGAATATCGACTGCGATTGTACCAAGGCTGTTGCTGCATGAAAGGATGGAGAAAGAAAGGTGCGCCGAGTTTGACTTTGCCTCCATATCATCTTTGTTTGTTTCTGTTCTCTTTTTCCTGCGATGAACAACGAATCGAATGCGTAAATTTGCTGGTCTCTCTGGCACTGTTGTGCACTGTGCACTTAAAGAGAAAGGTGGGGCTATTTTACAGCCCTCTGCATAGGCGATCGCACGTGAGAATCGACAACGGAGAGGACGAGGCTGGGCGAGAAACATCTGGAAAACGTAGGAGGTTGGCTCATGGAAAAGGACACATTTATCATATTCTATATGCAGCGATTCATTTACTTTCTTTGGTTGTGAGTGCCATAAGACCACAAACAAAGCCGCCGGTTTAGCCTGGCATGGATCGAGAAACATAGAAACGCTGAGGACGAGGTCCCCTTTTAACAGCTGGCAGTGCATTTATGAAGTATGCTGCAACAAAGCAAGAGACACATCACAATCTTTCCTAATAATGAATTAAAGATTCCAATCAACTTAAGTCTAGATACAACCTGAAAAGCCATCAGGATGGAAAGTAAACAGCAGATTTTTTGACTTGACGTTGAAAGTTGATGACAAATCTTCCACGTGATATTCCTCTGATAGCTCCGAATAGCTAGTGGTACCTGACTCCTCCTGCCAGTACTGGTCTTAATTTTTCTTGCCGCTCATCAAACCCGCCTGGACGTTCTCTACCGGCCAGCACCAGAGTGGCGCATCAGCGAACTCTTTTTTCGGCGACGTTCCTTTCCTGTCTTTGCCTCTTCGACTGAATTCCACTTTCCGAAACAGCGACCGGCAAAAGAGGGCAAAGAAATAAACAGGGGCACGGCACGTGTACATTCTTACTGCCGGGTAGGACAGAGAGGAGAGGCGAGAGAAGCGACACACACACACACACCCACATACACAGGCAGAATAGAATGGCCTCCGCTAGCGCGAGCAACGCCTCGCTCGCGGCCACCGTGGCCGCGGCGACGGCGACGCTGGACCGGATCAAGCCGCCGGCAGGCGTGATCATGCCGCCGCCGGGCGAGATGCGCGAGGTCATCGAGAAGACAGTCGGCTACGCGGTGCGGGGCGGCTCGGGCATCGAGGCGCGCCTGCGCGAGCACCACAGCGGCAACCCCAAGTTCAGCTTCGTGACCAACCCGGACGACGCGTTCCACGCGTACTACGAGTGGCGCAAAGAGGAGTACCGCGCGGGCCGCGTGACCGCGGTGGCTGCGGGGCGCGTGGGTGAAGGTGGCGCGGCAGCGTCGTCGGCCGCCGGCGGCGCCGGTGCAGCGGCGGTGGCTGCGCCCAAGGGCCCCGAGAAGCCGCCCGACTACGACTTCTCGGCGCGGCTGCCCATCATGAACGCCAAGGACCTCGACGTCCTGCGCCTGACGGCGTCCTTTGCCGCCGTGCACGGCCGGCGCTTCCTGACGAACCTCGTCCAGCGCGAGGTCAACAACGCCCAGTTCCAGTTCCTGCTGCCCAACCACTCCCTGCACAACTACTTCCAGCGCATGGTCGACCAGTACACCCTGATCAACAAGGACCTGGGTGCCGCCGTGCCGGGGGCCGGGACAGGCGCAGGAGCAGGCGCAGCGGCGGCGGCGGCGGCGAGCAGCAGCAACGGCGGCGAGCCCACCGACCAGGCCATGGAGGACGCCGGCACCAACGGTGCCGCGGTGGCGGCAGACGGCTCGTCGTCATCGTCGTCGACGACGACCCGCCTGGCCACGCTCCGGCACAACGCCGACGACCGCTTCAGCATCCTGCTGCGGGCCAAGCAGCGCATCGCCTACGCGGAGTGGGAGGAGTCCCAGCGCAAGAAGGAGGAGCACGCCCGCGACGTCGAGAAGGAGGAGCTCGCCCGCATCGACTGGACCAACTTCGCCGTCCTCGAGACCATCGTCTTCAGCGAGGCCGACGACGCCGCCGCCTTGCCCCCGCCCACGTCGCTCAACGACCTGCAGTACGCCTCCCTCGAGGAGAAGAGCAAGATGTCCATGTCGACGAACCGCATGCTCGAGGAGGCCTTCCCATTTTAAAGGGGAGGATTTGCTCTCTGCTTGTACGCGTGGTAGGCACGAGAATTAGGGTGGGAGAGTGGCTCTTTAGCGATTGAATGATACCCAGGAACTGCACGAGATGAGAGACGAGAGAGGGAGAGCCGAGGCCTCTTCATGCGAGACTCCCCAAAAAAGTTACAGTATAACAACCAAATAGACAGCACTGGCGCAAAGACTATATGGATTTTGGCGATGGTTCAGTGACGAGGAGAAGAGGAAAAGCTAATTGGATTTCATTTTGATTTGCATGCATGGGACTTTTTGGTAGGTTCTTGGGGTCATTATATTAGGTCTTGCTCAGGATAGGACAAGAATGTACTTTTATATCATTTCACTGAAGATATAAGCTTCCAGCAATAGCAGAAACTGCGAACAGCAAGACTATGCAGAAGCAAATCGTGTCTCAGATTAACTAAAACATAGCTGGTGAAGTTAATTTTTGGTCTCTAATGCAGTATGGTCAACACCAGATATTGGGTTGTAGCGGATAAGACTGTTGTGAGCACCAGAAACATGAGAGGAATTTGTCGCGCCCCTTTTGTACACTATTAAGAGACGAGAAGAGGCAGACTTTCTCAAGAGAAAAGGAGTCACAATAGAGTAGCAACAATATAATGCAGAAAAGGGAAAGTAGATCCTCCCAATGAGCCCAGAGCCACAATAAATACGGTTTAAATTCTTCTACTGCACCAACTCCCAAAACATTCACAAATATCAAAAGTACCAAACCGCGGGTGTGTTGAAAATGCCCTGAAATCCAAATGACCGATTATATGCTCCTCGCGTGACCAAGCCCCTCCCCCCCCTGACAGAAGCCAACATTCCGTTTCGTTTACCGTTTTTCATCTCTATGAGCCGTTCCCAAAACCAGTCTCTTAGGACTTCTAGCCCTTATATTAATCCCCAGGATTGTCTTAGGCCACATGAATAACATCCTCGGCAGAGTCGGGGTCGACTAGAGCACTGCTGATGTTCTCCTGTTCCCTTAGCGGCTCATCATTCGGAATACTGGCATGTTCAACAACCTTGCTGTCCAACATCCCCACCTTGTCTGTCTTCTTCGCCACAATCACATTAGCGTCTACTTTCTTCCTGCCGAACAATCCCATGAATCCAGAAAGTTTCGTTGACTCAGGGGCCGACTGTGTCTCAACAGTTGTCGCCGTCACTGCTGGTGTCGCTGTTGGCGTCGCTGCCGGCGTCGCTGCCGGCGTCGCTGCGGATGGATCTACCTCTGTTGCGCTGGATGCGTCAACAACCACTTTTCGCGGGCGACCCCGTTTCCGGCGCGGCATCTCAGTAGATGGGGAGCTCGGCGTCTGCTGGGTGGGGCTTGAGGAGAGCTGCGCGGTGGGAGAACTATTAAATCCTTCACGCTCTGTGGCTGGGGCCGCCATCGTGAGGTTTGCCGAAACTTCTGCTGTGACTTGTGCTGTGACCTCCATATTCAGCTGTGCCGCCAACTCCTCTTCTCCAGCCACATTGCTATCGGTTGTCACCTCTTTAGCCTTCACCACGACCTTTGTCACTATTTTTCTAGCTGTCTTGGCTGGTTTCCCGGCCATCTGTACCTTGGGCGTCAATCTCGGACGCCCTCTGCCTCTTTTCACCGGCACGACTACCTTGCCAGCACGCTTGGCTGCGACAGCGGTAGACATCCCCGGCTTCTTGACTTGCTTCGACGATTGCAAAGACTTTTTCGCCTGCGACTGAGATGCTACTCCAGTCTTGGCCGCCTTGGCCGCCTCTTTTGCAGCCTTTGCAACAGCTTTAGCCATGGGAGTTGCATGGGAGACCGTCTGAGACGCCAGCCCATTCTCGGTTTGCTCAGCATTTTGCGGCGTCTCAGCCCTAGTGACTGTCGCGGATGTCGGTTTTCGACTTTGCGTGGACTTGACCGGCTTCACAGCTTTGGGTGCTTTAGGGTCCTTGGTGAGAGATGATACTGTTTTCTTTGCAGATGGTTTGGTAAGCTTGACGCTGGATGTCTTCACTGTCTTCGATACTTTTGCCGCTTTCAGTCCATTTGCTGTTTTCGTCACCTTCACAACCTTCGCAGCCTTAACCACTCTGATTGCATTGCCAGGCTTTTTGGCTTTGCCTTCCTTCACTGCCTTCGTTGCGGTTCCGGTTGCTGTTGTCTTCGCCGTCTTCGGCTTGCTCACCGTGGCTACAGTCTTCTTAAGCTTTGCAGGTACAACTTTGGCGCCCTTTGCCGTCTTGGTCGCTGTTTTAGCGTTGGCGGCTTTAGCAACTTTGGTCTTGTTCGCCAATGTCACAGATTTAGATGACTTTGACAACTTTGCGAGTTTGGCCTTCTTCGCTGCTTTGAGGGCTTTCGCCGCTTCTGCAGCCTTCGCTGCCCTTGCCGCCCTCTTTGTTTTCACAGCCTTGGCAGCCCTAGCCTGTTTCGCCGCTCCAGCCGCCAGAGCCTCCAGCGCAGCTTTCGTTGTAGTGACCTTCTTCACAGCCGTTGCTTTGACGGCCTTCTTCGGCGAGTCGTCTTTCCGCGGGCGACCAGGACCCCTCTTTTGGACAACATTGATACGAATCTTCTTCGCAGCAGGTCCGCTCTTTTTTGCGCTATCATCGTCGTCCATGCTGTAGACATCTAGCTTCCGCTTCCCGGGCTTATTTGTCGCCTGAGAACCAGCAGCCTTCTTAATTTTGCCCGTTTCCAGCTTAGCTTTCTCAGCAGCAGCCTTCTCCGCCGCGGCTTTAGACACAGCTTTCTCGCTCTTTCGGGGACCAAGCACACCACGGCAGTTCTCGCTGCCACATAAGCACGCTTGAACATTTTTAGACGAGTATGGGTCAAAGTTGTAGTCGTAAGTAAGCTCTTCGCCTGTCATGATGGGGCGATCTCCTGCAAATAGAGCAATCCGAGGCTGCCCAGAAACAATCCATTTTATCATCCTACAATTAGGCGAGCACGAATGGTTGACGAATCGAGCGATGCTACCACTCGTTCCGTCAATGATCAGAGACTGGTCAAAAGACATAAGGTAATAGCACTGGAACAATGATTAGCATATAAATATCCGCCACGTTTGCTGCATTACAAAATGAGCGAGCTTACTGCATTGTTTTTATACAATTCGTTCATGCGCCGGTCGGATTCCTCTTCCGTGATGATCTCGCCAATGTATTCCATGATGATCTGTCCAGGTCGAAAGCACCGGCTGGCCCGAATACCGTGTCCTCGGTTGGGAGTTTTGAAGACCTCCACGCCAATATTATAAGGATTCTTTGATGCGGTTCGCTCGGCCAGCCTCTGGAACTCCCGGTTGTTGCACTTCTCCGGTCCGACATTGCAGATCATGTCGTTGCATTCATAGAGCATGATGCGGTTTTGGCAGTCTTCGTCACAGCCCGTCTCTGGCTTGCATACACACTTAGAGAGCTGGAAATCGTCATAATGAGGACTCTTCTTCCATATGGTGTGTGCCTCGCCAACAAACCGATCTAATTGAAACACGGGGCGGGTTAGCAGAGCCGTTTCAATGAACGTTGTCAAAAATTCACTACGAGCGGCTGTTACTGAGCTAAGAAGTAAACTTACTCTTGTTAAATCTGCCATATTTGACTGGTTTTGGTTGGCCGGGTGGAAGTGGGTTGAAGACATCGAAAGGCATTTTAAAATCGCGACCTTGAATCAACATACGGAGACCACTGAAAATTGGCATGGGCAAGGTATTGTTGGAAGGGTACTTCTTCGATAGCTCAGGCAGCCTTGCCAATGTCTTCTTTTCGTTCGAAGTCAGTCCGAGAGTAGGGTTCTCAGGCATGGATTGCCCGGCGTACAGGCCCTTGTTCAGCCACTTCTTCACGCGCTTTTGCACAGGCTTTGGAGCTTGGTCGTCTTCTTCATCGTTCGAGCCTGTCCTTGCTTTCTTTCCAGGAGACTGCTCGACACCCTCTCCAGTTGACTTCTGGCCATCTGCCGCTGCACCAGTTTTGGCAGACTTTGAGGCCGGGGTCTTCTGAGGCAGCGGTTCACCCGCCGCATTTGCCGGCACGTATTTGCCGTTGCTCCAGACCGTATAAACAACTGGATTGTCGTCAACGTGTGCGAATTCCTTCGTGTCCTGAAGACGTCGCAGCTCGCGGGGCAACTCAGCCGTTACGTTTTTCCCAGAGTCTCTTCTTCTGCGCTTGCCCAAAGACGACGGAGGTGTCGAGTTTTCGGTCATGATACCAGACAGGCGAGTGGCACGTCTCTCGACTGCAGATCTCACCGGTGTTGAGCTTGACTTTGGTGACGACTTAGCTGGTGTTGATGCAGATTTAGATGCTAGCTTAGCAGATGTCTTAGCAGGCCTCTCCAAGACCTGCGGAGCAGCTTTCACCTGTCGCGCCATTCGAAGTGGTCGACGGGAGGCAATTGTGTTCAATGCCGATCCGGAAGGAGAGGCTTGATCGTCTATCGGTTGTGAACTTGAGAGATGAGCTGATGAAGATGGGGGCTCGTTTGCTGCGTTGCTGTCGTCGTTTGCAGTGGGATGATCGGCAAAAGAGATGTCTGCCATATCTGTTATTTCGGGAACCTGCACCAAGTCTGCAGGCTCGGACTGGGCCTCCGCAACCACCTCTACAACATCTTCGACAGAGCCTCCTCCTTGTTCCCGCAAGGCACCATGCGTTGCATCAGCGTCAGGCTCGCTGAGCGGTTCGTCCGCTGATTCGGGAGGAGTGCCGTTTGTGAGC
This sequence comes from Hawksworthiomyces lignivorus, assembly GCA_002917075.1. Classification (NCBI taxonomy): domain Eukaryota; kingdom Fungi; phylum Ascomycota; class Sordariomycetes; order Ophiostomatales; family Ophiostomataceae; genus Hawksworthiomyces; species Hawksworthiomyces lignivorus. The sequence goes on along the minus strand of NTMA01000033.1, from coordinate 52,618 downwards.
CCGTTTACAGGGGGTAGGGGCCTGGCGGAGGGAGTATCGGCAACTACACTAAGACTTTTGGCGCTGAAATCTATAGTGTCGGCAAATTGCGGTGGTGGGGTTGATGGAAGGGAGAACGGTGTTGCTGGCATGGCATCTGACAGAATTGTCACAGATGCGACGGTGGCGGCTGCCGCTGACGGAGGAACAAGGACATCTTCGCCTTCTGGTTTGAGACCTTGCGAGCCATTGGTAAAGATCGACGCGGGTGTTGACTGGGCGGACTCGCGTGGCTCAGTAAAGACCGGCACGTCTGAAATACCGGTTTCAGCCGGACTCTCCTCCTTTAGAGGCATTGCAGCCGGAGGTCTGCAGGGACGCGTCAGTTTTTGCGCAGTGGAGGCAGAAGTAGGTAGAAGGCAATGACAGAGGGAAAGGAAAGAATCCAAACGGGGAGGGAAAGGGGGAGGGGGGGAGAAAGTTAAGAAACAGCGACTTCAGGCGTTCTTTTGCTTTGACATTTAGAGCCTGCTTCTCTTTATTTTCTCTTGTGTCTGTAATTCGTGCTGCCCCAGTCCAGTCTTGATTATTTCCTATCCTGCTCGTGTGGTATTTTGCTTGCAATATACGCTTTATTATGACAATTGCATTTCTTGTGATTTGCGCGCGGATTGACGCGTTTTTAAAGCTGTGGAACCTGCAAGTCGCGATTTGGAAGCATGGAGAGGGGGGATGACAATGGCGAAGGGTAAAACACGCGATATTGCGCCTAGGAAACATGATCCAAGACGTAAAAAGGAAAAAAGAAGTCCAGGCACATACATGACGATAGAGTCCCCCGTGGAACTGGAATTGTCGACAGGCAAGGCTGAATTCATAGATGGCGCAAAGGTGACACGGAGAGAGAAGACATGAGAAAGAAATTGGGAAGAGGGAAAAAGAAGAAAAAGAAATTAAAAAAAGAGATATAAGGGGAGAAGAGAAATACGGAATAAGTCCAAAGGGGGTAAATACAAGGAATATAGGAAGAGGGAAGGGGTGGAGGAGAGGAGCGGTAGTGAGAAGAAAGAGCGTTGGCAAGAGCGTTGGAGCGTGGAAAAGAGGAAGGGAAAGGAAGAACGACGATCCGTGTCGCGTCAACAATAACGGGACCGGTGGTAGAAGGAGCGATGATAGCTTACACCCTATTTTAATTGGGAAATAATAAATTATTTAGCTTAGCTTGGAAAGGAACAGGGCAGGAGAGAATGTGGCAGGCGGAAGGCGGCAACGGGAGTAGATGTGTGGCTTGTGCAAGCGCGTTAAAATCCTAACAGCATTGTGGTTAACAGAAGATAAAGGGGTGAACGGGAAAGAGGCATGCGCGTGTGGCTGAGAAGGGAAGCAATGGTGCGTGAGAAAGTATCAAAGTATCAAAGTATCTTCTGTCCTCTGCTCCGTATATGTAAGCCGTACAGGGAGATGGGGGAAGAGAAAAAAAAAAAAAAAAAAAAAAACAGGAAAAGGGGGGAAGGGAAGACGCAAAAGTACGACTATAAAGGACGTTGACGCGTGGGGACTAGTGCCAGGTCTTGGTGTAATTACGCCAGAGACAAATTATAACACGCAGTGCTCCCGAAAGACACGTCTCGTTTCTGTTCTGTGCGTCCAGTGCGTCCAGTGCGTCCCAATCCAACCCGGTGCGCGAAGAAGGCTCGTGGGGTGCCAGGCGCCTTACCCTAGAACGGCGTGCCACTGGAAGGAGGGATAAGCTGAACTAAGCTGAATCGCGTATTGCTTGCCTTGGATGCAGTTTGAAGCTGCGTTGGTTTTTTTGGATTGTGTGCTTGGACGAGCAGGGGTATGCAAAAGTGAGCAGCGAGAAGGGCGATAGGCAAGGCAGAGGGGAAGAAGTGAGAAAAAAAGAGGGGGACGCTGGGGGACAAAGATAGAAGAAAGAGATGACACGAGACAAGAAAACCAGCCGCAGCAGGGCTAGCGGAATAGAACGAACTGAACTTACCAGACAGTGCAAGGTGCAGAGGTTGCTAGAACGCAGGGATGGAGGGAATCAAGCTGTCATGACAAGTCGACAGAAAAGGAGGGGGTTATGAAGCAATCAAAAAAGAAATCTTGCTTGGTCAAGAGGGGAGCAGAAGGACAAAGAAGATGAATCAGGCGAAAGCGATGCGAAATCCGAGGTCGCAATAAACCCAAGCTGGACTCAAGAGGGCCGCGATAGAAATGTCATCTATATTTATGTCCGCAGGAATATCTAGCTGGCGAAAGCACGCAACGACCGCAGTCAAAAGCAGAGATGACGCGGTTGTCTGGGCGCTTTTCGCTGTGTCAATTATATGTGTGTTTGGTTGTCGGCGTGTGAATTTTGTAAGAAGTGTGAAGAAAAGGGGGGGTGAATGGCAGACCAATATTGCCTGCACACGGAAAAGAGGCAAAGAGGAAGAAAGGGGCGGCCAGCCAGCCAGCGGACCGACTTAGTTCGGGCGGAACGGACGGAGAGCACCAGAGACAAGGATGGGGGCGAGAAGGTTGGGTTGCTGATATCGCGCCAAAGTTCGTCTCCACGCCCATCATGAGGCTGCCGTCGAGAACAACACTAATGCTTTTCCTGTTCTTGAACGACTAGCAAACCTTTGTCACGAATCATCAATCCAACCATGGCCTGTGCTAGAAACACTTTGGTTGTACGGTTGTGCTCTCACAACGATAGCTGTGGCCTCGACCTGAAGATGATTCCGCCTCCCACGCCATCGTAGTCTAAGCACGATCTTGTCTTTCTCACTTAGCTTCGGTTTAATACTTCTAGCCGTTTTTTTTTATTCCAGCAACTTTTATTTTGCAAGGACTATCTCGAAAGGACCGTTATGTAAGGATGCCTCCTCTCACGAACTTTGATGGATGCAACATTCCGCCAGCTGGCCACGTCTGACTCCCCGACTGCCGAGTATGAAACTGTAGTACAATTGACAAAATTCTGCTCCAGCGCTTTCTAGAGAATTAGGTAGTTTCCTTCGTATGCAGCATCTGCCTTGAAAGTTATTCTGATCTGTACGCTTCAATTATGCCATTTCTCTGGCGCGCGTGTCTTCTATGCACAGCCGGCTGATTTTTGCGGCGAGGCAGATGTCGTTATCAGATAGGTAGTCAACCATGGCCAGGATGCAGGGGAAAAGCAGCCGGCATAGGTGGGAATGACGCCCGAGGGAGCAACATCCAGGAATCTTTCCCCTCAACACGTTCAACACCATTGAAGAAAAAAAATTGTGCCCATATCGGCTCTGCCCAGTTTCACTAGCCATTTTGTTTTTTTGGTCATGAAGAAAATGAAATGGACATGATAGAGCCTCAAAATGTGTTTACAATTTTTTGGTGGTTATCCAATACGTAAGAGTATTGTCTTACGGTTCGCTGGTAATAGTCTCCTGATTAACAAAACTCGAAAAGAATACTTGGAAAGTGTTTCCTTTCTATAGCGGAAATTTAAACGATATTTGTATCCTTCCTTAGGAATTCTGTGCTGGCTGTGCGATTCTCGATTCTGCTCTGACGAGTTATGGATTCCTACGTCCTCGATTCTTCTTTATTTTACATCTCGATATTAGGACCAAGCCGCACTTGGCTCTTTCTCATTCCAAAAAGAAGGAGGCAAAAATTCATACTTTCCCCATGAAATATCAGCTAATTTCCATTCTTAAACACGAATCATTTAAATGGAATTAGACGAGGAACCGATTTGTATTTGCCTGGCTTGAGCAGTTGTACAGTTCAGCAGTTCCTAAACCATACCGCTTACTAGAAAGCGCGCTACAATGTGGATAAGGCATCCGAATCACGATTTTCACGTTAATAACAGCGCATGATTTTATTTTGTATACACATCTTCTCTCCTCTTTTATTTTTTGCTGTTAACGTGAGTGAAATGGTTGATGTGGGAAATCGAAAATGTGCTAACCTGTAATTCGGAGGCCGGCTTACAACACAAAATACGTAGAGAACAGTAAAAACTATCACATATATTTTACACATTATACGAGACAGAAAGTATCCATCTCAAGATAATTATTACACACCAAAGAAGAAAGCAGTTAGAAGCGCGTGGGATAGTTGGAGCGATCGCTGGAAAGAATACCACGAAGGCACCATCGCGAAAGCACAAACCTTTAATCTAAGTTTACGGTCCTTTTCGCCAGATGGATAGTAATGGATGAAACATCAAATTTTACAGAGCAGGTTACTTTGCCTTTAACATCTCTCCTACTGTGTCAAGAACCTCTTCAGTGCTGTGTGTGGATATCTAGCTCTGTAGTGTTTCATAGGATGTCCTTACTCACATCACAGGACGAGAAGCGCACTCCGCTTTCAACGCAGAGTATCTGCAATTTATTTTGCTAGATAAAATTGAGTCGCTTGAAGAGAGGCAAGAATAAGACTTCGTGGGAGAATTCGCGATACTATCTTTTTATTTTAGTGAACAAGCCATCAGCCGCGCTGTTATATCCAGGGAATAGAGAGCAGCGCAAGGCAGACAGGCTCAAACGCCACACAAGAAAGACTACGAAGATAAAAGTAAAAAAAAACCTCACAGCTAAGTTTCTTTTCCACATACGCATTCTTGCAAATAGTGGCTACATATGGAGTAACGCAATAGAAAACTCGAAGGTTACCGAGGTGGGAATGGGGAGGCTCTGCAAAAAATGTTCATAATTCTATTCAAAACAGAGTCTAGTTCAAATTTATGGACACCATAAGTTGTAGGAGACCTCTCTGTGATGTTTTAGCAAATCGATCTGTGCGCCAGATACGTGGTTGCGCTGTCGTCGTCCATTGTCGCGAAACGGAGGCTTTGCAGTGAGGTCAAAACGGCGAGGGCTGGCCACCGCGAACGGAATTAAATAAAAAGGAAATAAAATTGAAATAAACAGGGGAAAAAGGCTGCCCCACAAAATAATTCCCATCCAAAAGCTTTCCCGCACCAGCCCAAGAAGCCTCTACGAGCAAGTTGTATGTAAGATATGTATTACCCAGGCCCTGCCAGCCTGCGGCGACGCAGCCAGCCTCTACCCCACCAATGACCACATCCCAAACTATGAAAAAGACTGTCTTTTTGAGAACCGCATTTTAGCCCGCTCTGTGAAAGAAACGCTGCAAGCTCTCGTTTCCTTCACCACCTCCTCTGTTCTCTAATTTTTTTTGTTTCTCCCAGTGGCCAGATATACCGGGAAGCTAGCTTCCAGGCGACTTTTTGCTGCCATAAAGAGCGCAATTGAAAGCACATACCCATAAAAAGACGACATCCAGCGGCCGGGTCAGCAGCACAGTTTCCCGTCTCTCGTGTCTGCTTCTCACGCGACAACAAGCACCGCCTCTTCCTTCTCACCCCCCCCCTTCCCAACTCATGTCCACACCATTCCGCGGCCGGTACAGCCCGGCCTCTAGAGGAGGTGGCAACGCCGGCTCGGGTGGTGGCCGCGGCGGCGGCGAGTACCGCGGCGGTCGCGGCGGTTCAGGTGGCGGTCGTGGCGGACAGCAGTACGGGCGCGGTGGTGGTCGCGGCGGCGGCGAGGGCCGGGGAGGCTTCTCGCGGGGCGGTGGCCGCGGCGGCGGTGACCGCGGCGGGAGCGGTTTTGCGCGGGGCGGCCATGCGGCCGGCGACAAGGAGGCGGCGCCGCGCAAGGAGAACATCCTCGACCTGGGCCAGTACCTGAACCGCGAGATCTACGTCAAGTTCAACGGCGGACGCGAGGGTGAGTGTGCTGTGTCTACTTTTGCTGACTTTAGAGGGGATCTTGAGGGGTTTTTTTTTTTGGTTTTGGCTGACACGGTGCTCTCTTCCTAGTGTCTGGCACCCTCAAGGGGTTTGACCCGCTGCTCAATATGGTACTCGACGATGCCCAAGAGAAGATGCGCAGTAGGTCTCTCCCGTCGCTCTTTCCTTACCTTTGAACGTTATTATGCCCTAACTTTCTGTCTCTTTGCTTTGTAGATGCGGAAGGCGAGGTTAAGGCCCGCTCGCTTGGATTGGCGGTCATCCGCGGCACCCACATCACGACCCTCTACCCCGTCGACGGCAGCGAGAGCATAAGCAACCCGTACCTAGCGGTAGCAGACGAAGAGGAAGAAGGGGCCGCGGCCGGCGGTGCAGACAAAGTCACGCCAGCGTACCAGTACACGCCGAAGGCGGAGGAGGACTCTGATTGAGCGAAGCACAGCTGCTGCTCAGATACGGAAGGTTTTAGCAAAGACCTTATCTCAGAGAGAAAGCGGAACTTGGGGGACATGTTGGGCGCCTGGAGTACAGCTGTATTATTATCTTGCTCGGCACGTTCTGCGCTGTCTTGATCCCATTCTGTCCAATTGATGCGCAGGGATTAAGCCGCGGAACAAACGGCGATGTGGATGAAGTTCGGCCTCGGCGGTGGCTGAGGCGGTCTACCAAGTAAATAAAGCGGCGTGGGCAAAAAAGGAGAGGCGAGGACATTGACAATGGAGGAAAGAAAAATTATGCCTGGATTCCTTATGAATGCGGTTCACATAATATCCATCACTAAACGGTGGGTGACGTAGCTCTTCTGGACTCGGAACAAAAGTAATAGAAGTGTCTCTTTTCATTTTTTTTTTCTGGCTTGTCTCGCTGTTTCTATCTCGCTAGCTTCAAAACCACATCTGCTGTTCAATAACACAGACGGGTGCACATATACGCTCTCTCTTGCCGGCTGGCGACTCTGCACAGCCTACAAAGGTACAAAAAAAGGTAAAACAGAAAAAGGAAAGCAAACAAATAAAACAAAAGCAATGGGGAAAAGCACAACAAGAGACGTCAGCGAGCTGACATCGACTCTGCAACACGAACCTGACACAGATCCTGACTGACATGGTATTTTCCCTCTCGAACTCATCGCTCTGGCCATATTCTTTTCCCAATGCTCGCCCCGAAGAGTGAAACAAAAGCAGCCAAATAAAATGCTACTGCTCTGTAGGCCAAAATACAGCGGCCCATTCTCGTCACCTTCTGGCATCCCTGCTAGGCGGGCCTACCAGCTAACGTAGAAATGAAGTAAAAAGTATTTGAGAACGAATTGTATGTCGTCATGGCCACCTCTATGATCTGTTCGTACGGCTCCAAGACGGACATCTTCTAGCCGGATATGAACTCTTCGTAGTCGTTGTTCTTGTAAACTATTGGGTATCGCACTATAAGGATAAGATGCCACGGTAGACCGAGATCTAGAAATTTGTTGAGGGTTAATAAGATCCTGAAGGTTGGTAAGTTGTCGAACATTGGTAAGCCTCCGAAGATTGGTAAGGTCCCATGAATTGATGAGGTTCCCAGCATTGGTAAGGTTCGTAGAATTGGGGGAATTCTGGAGACGAGTAAGGTGCCATAGGAGGCCCAAAGGGGCCACAAGGTTCTGGTTGAAGGCTGGGCCCAAAGGAGGCATAAGGTTCTTGTTGAGGGTTGAGGCCGAAGGATGCATAAGGTTCTTGTTGAGGGTTGGGCCCAAAGGGGACGTAAGATCCTGGATGAGGACTGGACCAAAAGGGTGCATAAGGTGCTGGTTGAGGGTTGGGCCAATAGGGGAAGTAAGGCTCTGGGGTGGCCCAAGCCCCCTCCGGAGAATTAAGGTTCATATAAGGATAAGGCGCTGCGGTAGGATAAGGATAAGGAGTTGGGGGTGTGCAAGGTGGTATGCCATCCCAGGGTGCTGCCCTATGGCAGGGGCTGTTCGATGGTCCAGATAGGTGCAAATCGCCGGGCTGCTGGTCTGCCTCCAGCGACTAGTTGTGGCGCCGGCCAGCCCGCACCAGGTCGTTGAACGAGCGCTGAACCATCTTGTTTAGCTCTTTGTAAGTGACGAAGAGATTCGTGCGGCCGTCGCGGCTCGACAGCCGCACGACATCATTCGAGCCGGCATCAAGCTTGTTCAGGCACGAGAGCATGTGCCATACGTCAATGACGGGGCGGCCAGCATCGTCTACCTGGTGGAAGACGTAATCGCGGAACAGCTTCAGCGGGTAGCGTGGGCCGTGCTCGGCCCATGTGGCGTCTCGCTGGTAGTTTTCGCGCTCGTTGATGGTGCCCAGCTTCATGAGCATGCGGGCGACGCGTCCATTCTCAACCTCGCGGAACACGAGCGAGGTGAGTCCGTCGTTCTCCTGCAGCGACATGTCAAAGAAGCGGGCCATCTGGGTTGATATGCCGTTGATCAGAGACTCAATATTCTTAGTGCTCGGGTTCGCAGCGGACGGCGGCGTCAGCAGCCAGGTAATTGCTGCTTTCAGCTCGTGCGAATAGATTTCGGGGATCTGATCCAAGGGAGCAAAAGGCCTCTTGAGCTCGTTGGGCGGTGTGTAGGTGGCCAGTGCGAACATGACCTCGCCAAAATGAATAAAGTCATCCTGCTGCAAGTCGAGAACACGGCGGGCTGGGTCGTAGTTGATCACATCCTGCACAGCGCAGCCGCTGAGGCGAATGCGGTTCTTACCCGTCCGGATGATCTTGGTGAGATCAATGGACCGGGCGGCTAGGCCGGCAGAGTGGATGGCGCGTAGGGCGGTGGCAATTTGCACAAAGTACCCCCATAAAATGGTCTCCTGGATGGTGACATTACCGCGCGGCCGGTTTTGGCCATATGTTGGGAAGTGATACTGCATGAGAGTCACGGATAAGGGGAAGTAGTCCATTGCAAATACGACAGAGCTGTCGCCGAAAGCCCGCGTGGTGAACGCCTCGTGGACGGTGACAACGCTGCCGCTGTTCACACGACGCCAATCACGGGCCGCGCGGAGAGCGTTTTCGTTGCTGACGCGGAAATTTTCCACGCGCCGGAGGCAGTAGTGCTTGCCATTCTTGCTAGCCACAGCCTTGTAGAGCCACGTAATACGGCCAAACGAACCAGCAACCTTATGGCTGTTCGTGTCCAGAGGCGTGAGCGAGTGGTAGCTCTCGACATTGACGGATACTGTGGAATGTTAGAAGCTTTTGAAACACAGATGTTTGATTGCAAGATATAGACGTACAAACAAGCGCGGCTTGATTCCCTGCCCGTGCTTTCATGTGAACGTCCTGACGGAGCTTCTCAGGCAGGAAGAAATCGTGTACGGTGCGTTGCCGGGGAAGCAGATCCTGGCGATGAGGGCCTTGGGGGAAATATAAATGCTCTCCCGGCTAGTTTAGAGTTAGCATATTGAAGAAAGGCAGGAAACTGGTGAAACAAACAAAAGACACTGAGGGAATATGAGCAAACGGTAGTTCGAACACGCACAGGCTGATGCTGAGGAGCAAATTGTGTCTGTCCTTGGTAATAGGCCGCCGCGTCGCGACCCGCTGCCTGGCTAGTTGTAGCATATGGGTTGTAAGGAGAAGTATTCAAGGCTGCAGCGGTAGCTCCGGCGGCGCCGAGGTTGTAACCATCGTAAAGCCCGCCGGCTTGGCCAAGCTGAGCTTCGCTGCCTGGAGGAATCCCGTAGCTCATAGACATGGCGCCGACGTTTGGTGTCATGCCAATAGCGGCCGCGGCGGCATTGCCAGCGCGGTTATTCAAATCGATGTTGTTGCTAGAATTGTTTGCTCCCCGAGATGGACCAGTAGGAATTGTCATCTGCGAGCCCTGTGCGGGGCCAGTGGGGACACTCATGTGCGAGTTCTGCGCCGGCAGAGCCTGAAGATGCTGTTGCTGCTGTTGCTGAGCTGCCAGAGGCATATGCTGGGGCTGTTGCAGGTGAAGCGACTGCTGTGACGCTTGTGGAGACAGCTGCGCTTGGCTGGGAACGGAGGAGGATGAAGAAGGCGTTGCAGAAGGAGGCACGGCAACCTGGGACTGGGGCCGAAATTCCACGGCCTTTGCAACATTAAAGGGAGACCGGTCGCCCCTGGGTTGGAACTCTTTGGCGGAGGCAATGCTATACGTAGACGCTGATTCAACACTGCGAGGCACAAACTCGCGCACGTTGGCAAGATTAAAGGAAGTTGTGTCGGCGCGCGGCACCGCTTGGCCCGGCTCCTTGCTAGCAACTAGATCCCGGAGCTGCTCACGTGGAGATGCAGAGGATGACGCGCCGCTGGTAGAAACGGCTGCAGGAGACAAAAGCAAGTCAGTGCCCGGCGTTCAAATTTCAAATTATACACAGAAGTGCAGCACAATGACCACCGGGGCATCGGTACACACCGCTCGAGCCTCTGGGGGTGAAAGGAGCAGCATTCGCTGCTTGGAGGGGAAGCGCAGAGGACTTCCGAAGTGGGGAGTGGCCGGCTCCGGGAGTAAAGACGGGAGAGTCCCCGTTTAACATTTTCTTCGAGGATCTAAATCACGGTCAATCAGCTGAGCTCGATTTGGGTGGCCGCACGCGTGCATGCCGAGACAGCCCTCATTTCCACAAATTTTCCAAGCGCTATCTAATCTGGATACGTGGAGCACATGGAAGCTCGTGTATCGGCGAGGGGCACGTACAGGTCTTTGGACGCCATGTTCGCGGCCGGATGTGTAGCATGGCTTGACTTAACGATGTTGTATAGATAGGATAGGTAATTGTAGATTAGGGATATGCGTGTTTTACGTCGTCTGCTCAAAGGCGTGAGAGGGCAAAGTCAGAGGCTGGAGGGATATGTCGTCTTGAGAGCAGAGTCACGGGAGTGTCATACCATTGCCATTGGCTAATACCATGTGCTTGTTTTTCGGATCGCGCGAACTCGGCAGTCGAGGTTGTCTTCCTTCCGATGACCTATTCTAGAGGCTCTGTTGATTCGAGTGGAGAAGAGCAGTTTTAGCAGAGAGCCAACGCGTCGCATGGTAAGAAGAAATGGCAGAGAAAAGGGCGAAGAGTGACGATGTCGTATGCCAGCCAGCGAAATCACGGAGGCGGCGACCCGTCATGCTGTGGGACGTACTCGGTAGTTCCAGACTCGTGCAGCCATAATGCTTTCAGTCTTGCGTCGCGACGCGAGCGGCGCCGATAGGTTCCAGGTAACGATATGATTCTAACGGTGCAATATGCAAAAGCAAATGGAATACCAAGACAATGACGTCGCCAATCCGAGGGCCGAAGGAATTAGCGGGAAAAAAGGGAAAGGAAGCTCGCAAAGAGAGAGCGCGTCGGCGCGACGACGGTCGGAGTGATCAAAATAGCTGGACCCGAAGTAGAGGCCGGGCGACGCGCACGATAGTATGAGTAAGAGGAGGGGAGGAGGAGTAAGAGAGAAGAAGAGGCGGCGCGCAAATGACCGACGTAGGTTGTGCTTAACGGGCGAGATTGAGTGAGAGAGAATGCAGGTAGGCCATTGAGGGTGTCAATATGAGAATAGGATCAGAAGCCGGGATGAGGTTGAGGAGTGACGAGCGGAGCGGAAGAACGTGGGCTCTATTTTGGGTCCTTTGGGGGGGGGGGGAAGGAACGGGGGGGGTGTGAGTTGCAATAGCCTGGGCTGAGTTTGGACCAGAGGGACAAAGGGGAAGGAACGAAAGGGGAGCGAGGTTGCAAGGAAAGCGCTACCGATGTCTTCGATCCGCATTGACCTGGGCGGCGTTACCCCGCTGACCGTAGGGGAAAGAGGCCGTATCGTTAACGATATACTTTTGATTTATGTTGGTTAAAGTAATGGAGTAAAGTACTATCCTAACAAGCATATTTGACAGTCGCGTGTTCTGTGGCTGGCGGTATAAGCAAAAACAGGCAATCTGCATATTGACCACCTGACGAGTCGTCCCCAACAGCGTCTCGCAAGAAAGACAAGAAGACGAGGATCACGACAGTGCCATTGAGAGATTTCTTACGGGTCCACAGCTAGATATTCAAGAAATTGGGCTCCTCGGGAAAGCGATACGCTCTCCACGAGCTCAAAACGCGATTCTACTAGGCCGGTTGGTTGAGAGCCAAGGCAGCCTTACCCTCATACTTGGATTATCTATAAATGCACGTTTTCTTTCTTTTCTTCATGTCTTTGGGTGTGGAGGTGCAGAATGCTATGTCTCATCCGCCGCTGCTGCACACGAATGCTGGTTCCTCTCCGGAACGAGGATCCAAGAGTAAAACGGGTCCTCGTCTCGGCAACCTGGCAGTTGTTGGGAGCATGGGGGCCAAGCAGTGGATTTGGTGAGACACAAACGGTGTTCCGTTCCGTCTTCATTTAAGAAAGACGTAATAGGGGTGCAGATGTTTACATCGAATTACCTTTTTCTGGCCTTTTTTGCCTAGACAATTGGTCAAAGGAGTTGGGACCATAGATGGACAGCCTTGAGGTGCTTTCTACAGAGAGAGATGCTGAAGTAGTTCTTAGTCGCTTCCAGCATTTGGACCTATTGCTCCTCTTCTCACCTATACCAATGCTCATAGGCATCTGTGCTCTCACCACGATCAAAGCAATACGCATCGCTAGCTTATTCTTTGACATCTGTTGTCATTTGCTGTTATGGCTGTCCTCTTTCGTATCTCAAATTAGAATCATATTTGACAACGAAGTCTCTCAATTCGCATGCATCATGCTGCTAGAAGACAAGTCAATGTTAACACAACAATTCTCGCTGAGAATATCGCGGCTCTATCTGCGTTTTACTTTTCGCCCGTTTTCACAGCCTTGCCCGCCTATTTATTTACCTGGCCGCCGCAGAGTGCTTGAGCTATCACAATTCCCGACAAGCTTGCACGCAAGCCGTTTGCTGCTTAGTGGATCACAAAGCTCTCCAGAAAAACCAGCCAATCAGCGCACATCCGCCTCCCGCCGTATTTAATGGACAGACAGCTAATAACTTTGGCTGCCAACTGGCCTTTGGTGCAAGCTACCAGTTTTCCCCTAAAGAGGACTAGCCGATGCCAACGACAGCGAGCCGGGCGAGATCACCGCATCGATTCTCTCTTACTTGCTTGACAAATTCACGTTCCCGCATCACCTTCTTTCTTTTCTCTCCATCTCCCTCTCTCCAGCTGACCCTCTTGAACCCAGCAGTCTCGTGGAGGTGATACAGATACACAAACAGTCATCGAGGCGGCTTATCGTTTTATCCACTCTTTCCTGCACTGCTAGATTTAAATAGTCTTCGATTATCGCGTGCGTTTCCTAGGCTTTTAAGAGATCCCTACAGAGTTGAGCCTTGCTCGCCGTCGCGTGCACCATGGAGACACCAGCGGCCGACGAGGCCGAGCAACTCTCACCCTCCCAACAAGAAGCCCTAGAGCAGTTCATGGCCGTCACCAATGAAGACGAGACGGCCTCGCTTGCCATCCTACGGAGGTCTCGCTGGAGCGTACCTGTGTGTTTCCCAGTCCCGACAAATGCCCCTCATCTGCTCTCTACCGGTTGAATGGTCGCATTCTAACATTGTGTCTAGGTGGCTATTGCAAAATTCTTCGACGGTGAAGAGACCATTCCCGATCTAGACGCTCACCCACAACAGAATCCACCGCAACATGACCCTCTCAACCCCAATACACCCTTCCAGCCCGGGCATATCCGGCCGAATGCCTTCGATCCACTCCAGGCGGCTATGCATGCTGTCGATGAGAACAACCAGAGAGTGACAGCCGAGAGGACAGAAGTAGCCCGCCGAGTCGTTCCACCACCACCGAACCCCGTCTGGCGGCCTCCATTTATGCTCGCCGTCTTGTTATCCCCCTTCCATCTCGGCTACCGCATTCTAGCGGGCCTGTGGCGGGCAGTGCAGTACATTCTAGGCCTCATCCCCGGCCTCGTAGGGTTCAGGACCACCCCTACGCGGCTCAGCGGTCGTCGGCAGCTGAACCCGCGCGACGCTGCCGCACGGTTCAAGCGCGAATTCGAGGAGAGCTACGACTCGAAAGACCTGCCCTTCCTGGAGACCAGCTACGCCCACGCCTACGACAAGGCCAAGACGGAGCCGATGTACCTCCTCGTGGTCCTGCTGTCGCCGGAGCACGACGACACGCACAGCTTCGTCCGCAACACGCTGCTGGCGCCAGAGGTCGTGGAGATCATCAAAGACCCGGCCAGCAACATACTGCTCTGGGGCGGCAACGTTCGGGACGTCGAGGCCTACCAGGTGGCGGGCGAGTTCAAGTGCACCAAGTTCCCGTTTGCGGCCGTCGTGTGCGTCACGCCGAAGGAGGGGAGCGGCGGCAGCAGCGGCGGCAGCAGCACGCGCATGGGCACGGTCAAGCGCATGATGGGGCCCATCCCGCCGCAGGTGTTTGCGACGCAACTGCAGGCCGTCATCCGCAAGTACGCCGACGACCTGGCCGCGGTGCGTGCGGTGCGGGTCGCCAACGAGACCAGCCGCAACATCCGCGCCGAGCAGGACGACGCCTACGAGCGCTCTCTGGCCCGCGACCGCGAGCGCGCCCGCCAGCGCCAGGAAGCTGAGAGACAGCGCCTGGAGGCCGAGCGCCAGGCCCGCGAGCGTGCCGCCGCCGCCGCCCGCCAGAAGCGTCTCCGCCGCCAGTGGCGCCTCTGGCGGGCCGACCACCAGGCGCCCGAGCCCTCCGCCGGCGCGTCCGACGTCGTGCGCGTCGCGATCAAGCTGCCCGAGGCGCGCGGCGGCGAGCGCGTCCGCCGCAGCTTTGCGGGCAGCGCCACCGTCGAGGACCTGTACGCGTTTGTGGAGTGCTACAACATCGAGCTGGAGGAAGAAGAAGAGGACGAGGACAAGGACAAGGAGGATGCTGCCGACGCCGGCCCCATCAGCGAGAAGCCGACCAAGCCGGAGGGCTACGTCCACGACTACAAGTTCCGGATCGCCTCGGTCATGCCGCGGGAAGTGCACGAGCCGTCCGAGACAAAGACGCTGCTCGAGGCCATCGGCAAGTCGGCGAGCCTCGTGGTCGAAGAGTTGGAAGAGCCAGAGTCCGGCGACGAGGCAGAGGAGGACGAGGAGGACGGAGAGGAGAATGATGCATAGGGCCTCCGACTAATGATGAGGACTACAGAGATAGGAATAGTTGTCATGTTGCAATAATAGGCGCATATACTTGATTTCAGACAACGGCAGCTTCAGAGCCCCGGATAAGGCGGAAAAAGGAAGGGAAACTCGTCACGATCTATCATGGTCAATTGTACGATGTGTGCATTTATATACCGCCTTTTACTCTTACAGTGAGAATCAAATGCATCTGGAAAGGTTACCTTCTAGATCGCTGCATCGGAAACCTCCGCTGACCAACAGGGAGACACGAACCTCGTCTTACATGCAGTATCATGTAGATTGGAAAGACAAAGAGGGGAACCGTGAAGCAAAGGAGAACAGGAGCCACAGCCAGACGAGAGCGTGACCACTTCCCAAATGTGGTTGATAAGAAGCCGCTGCGTAATGGAAACTGGGTCGATGGAGCAATAATTCAATCACGAGGCTTGTTTTCAGTTCGCCTGTGGCTACTGCTCGTGTGGTGCCTGCAGGGGTTCTCCACAAAGCTTATTGGGGAGGGCCTGAGTTCCCAGCGACTGGCCTAGCCAGACCCCAAGACACCCCCTCCGCTAGTGGGCGGGTTGCAGCGGCCTAACTCGATGAAAATGCGATCTCTCAAGTACCTGTAGGGAGTATATAGGGAGTATATATACGTAGTAATTACCTGCTAACAGCGAACTACACAGAACAGTACACCACCGTTCCTGCAAGCCTCCGCCCCCCTGCTGCATGCCGTTATCAGCTGCTAGTCCTAAAGGAGCTGCCAGTAAATAAATGACGTTGGCGGACGGCCGCCAGCTTTCCCTGCCTATCCTTGCCCATCCCACACCGAAAGTTGGCGAGCTTTCCGGGCCAGTTCGACCCCATGATATGATAAAGACCCAAGTAATAGCCAATTCATCTTTCTTTAGGTCCTTGATTTAGCTTCTTTTTCTTTTTCTTTTTTTTCCCTTTTAGATTCTCTTCCTTGCTCGGTTTTCTGAGCTCTTCTTCGACCCTCCTTTCTTATCAATTGCATCATAATGACGAGCAAGTACCGTGTAGAATGTAAGGAAAAGAGATGTAGACTGGGGGGAGGCTCAATGGTGCCAATTTCAGGAGACTTGCTCAGTGCTGACCGTTACTGTCTTGTTCTAATTCGAAGATGCCCTCAAATCCCATCGCCGGGACCAATTTATTGGTATGTTGCCCCTCTTCTCTCTCCGTCCATTGTGTCCTTGCCCGGCACGCCATTGGCAACATCCTTCTGCTGACGCTTTTTGCTTGCCTGCTCCCGCCGCGCTCAGAGTGGGTAAAGGGTCTTATGGTCGGCCCCTTTGTACTCTTCTCCCAGCCCGCCGGCGACTTTGAGGATGTTGATGCCGTATTCGCCGCCAACACGGCCGAGGTCCGGCGCCGATACGCCGAGGTCATGCGCGGTATCGAGGCCATGGTGGACGAGCACTGCCACCGGCAGTCGCTGGCCGACCCGCGGCCCTCGCGCCTGCAGCTGCTCGTGCCCACCGTGGGGCCCTTTTTCACCCGGCTGCCGCTCGAGGCCGCCTTCGTCTACCAGGATGCCCGCCGCCACATCTCGTCGCGCCGCCTGGTGGCGCCCTCGTTCAACGACGTGCGCCTGACGCTCAACACGGCCCAGATGATGGCGCTGACGACGCAGGCGGGGCGCCGGCCCAGCCAGGGACCGGCGTCAATGGACGGCGGCTGCCCAGCGGCGGCGGCGGCGAGCGGCTGCGGCAGCAGAGGCCTGCAGCTTGTCACGTTCGATGGTGACCTGACGCTGTACGAGGACGGAAGGAACCTCGAGCCAGACAGCCCGATCATTCCGCGCATACTAGGTAAGAGACTTACATATAAAAAAAGAAGAGGATCCGCCCGTGGGAGGACCGTGGCTAATTCTTTTTCTTGGCCGCGCCTAACCAGAGCTCCTGCGGCGCGACATCAAGGTGGGCATCGTGACGGCCGCCGGCTACGACACGGCCGACAAGTACTACGAGCGGCTGCACGGGCTGCTGGAGGCGATGCACGGGGCGACGACGCTGACGCGGGCGCAGAAGCACAGCCTGCTGGTGGTGGGCGGCGAGGCCAGCTTCGTGTTCGCGTTTGACGAGGACGCGGGGTCGGCGCTGCTGGCGCCCGTCGACCCGGCCGTGTGGATGCCCGACGCCATGAAGCAGTGGCCGGCCGCTGACGTGGCCGAGCTGCTCGACCTCGCTGAGACCACCCTGCGTGCCTGCGTCCACCGCATGCAGCTGCCCGCCGCCGTGCTGCGCAAGGCCCGCGCCGTCGGCATGGTGCCGCTGCCGCGGCGGCGTCCAAGTCCCAGCGGCGGCGGCGACAAGACCGACGGCGACGTCGTGCAGATGGCCCGCGAGAGCCTCGAGGAGGTCGTGCTGACCGTCCAGAAGCGCCTCGAGGTCAGCGCCGCCGGCCGCGCCGGCCGCGTGCCCTTCTGCGCCTTCAACGGCGGCCGCGACGTCTTCGTCGACGTCGGCGACAAGAGCTGGGGCGTCCTCATCTGTCAGCACGCCCTGCTCTTCCTGGGCAAGACCGCCACCATTGCCGCCGACGCCGCGACCACCGACACCACCACCCCCCGCGCCGCCGACGCTGCCGCCGCCGCGCAGGTCGCGCAGCCCGCCACCACACTGCACGTCGGCGACCAGTTCCTGAGCGCCGGCGCCAACGACTTCCGCGCCCGCCGCGCCGCCACCACCGCCTGGGTCGCCAACCCGCTGGAGACGGAGGCGCTCCTGGACGAGCTGCTCGCCCTGCTGGACCAGAAGAGCCAGGCTGCCCAGGCGAACTGACGCGGACCAGTTTTCACCGTGCTTACGAAAGAGATGCCGGGCTGCTTTTTCTTTTGATTTAGTTATGGGCAATGTACACGGACATGGAGTTGAAACCGGTCGGCTTGAAAGACGGCGCAAACTTTGAGCACATAGACTCTGTTACATTACTTCACGACAAACCCTTGGATAATGAACAAATAGATTGGATAAAGAATATGGCCGCTGAGGATGGAAGACTTTCTTTCTTAATATCAGTAGTAGGCGGGAGGGGGGTAGATGGCGAATCAGTTTCATCTACGCTTGATAGGAAAAAGGGACCATGAGTCTTTTTCTTTTTTTTTTTTTTAAATAGAAACGGAAGAGATGGCCAGCATCTCTCCCATTCCCTTTTTTTTTTTTTTGTTTTTAATTAACTATCTAAAACTCAAATAAACAAACATCATCGATTAATAAACGCAGAGCACAAAACAGAAACAAAGGATATAGGGGAAACGCAAACAAAGGAAATAACTAAGGAAGATGTAGGAGCAAAAGAAAAGAAAAGAAAACCGCCGGCTCGATGCCACTGAGGCGTGCGTCTTGAAATTCAAAGTCCCGCCACCTTTACATGCAAGCCCTGAGGTTGGCTCCCATAGCACTTTTCTGTCTTTTCCAAATTATTGGTTTCCTGCCACCACTTCGTGTATTATGCATGTGCGCGATGCACATGTCTTTGTGGTGTTCGCCAACAAGAATCCATATGTTAGACCTTCGTGCAGCAGTCATCCTGCCTGTGGCCGCACTCGCTGCAGCCTCCGCCCTCCCTGACCTTAGTCTCCTTGTTATCGTGGGCTTTGCAGTTGCAGCAGTAGTACATGGGGCTATCTGGATTTGGCGACTGAGCGACAAAGCTGTTGCCGCTGTCCGGAGAACCCGGGACACGTTCTTCAGTGTCCGCCATGATGTTTGGAGAAAGTTGGATTTGGAAAAGGCCCGTGTTTGTGGCTCAGATTTTCTTTGAAAATAACAAGGAGCACGCAAAATAACTAGCTTTGCGCGTTCGGTAGGTAATGGAGTAAAGAATAGCTCAAGATATTGTTTTCAGGGAGAGAGGGGATTGTTCTGGTCGAGGGATGTGTGCGTTGATGGTTGCTTCTTGACCTCTCTCTCTCTTCCCATCAACGGAGCAGACCACGGTATTTATTTACGTTTCGGGGAGCCGAAGGGCAAGCAGAAGGCCAGGGAAACTTCCTGGACGTGGATGTAAACAGATATCCACAGAGGGCACTTGAAAACGCGGCTCTGCTTTTCTCTTGCGGCTGTCATCACGACCAGCCATACAGCTTCATTCGCCTCGCCATTGTCGGGTCCACCGACTTGGTGGTCATCTCACAACTTGGACACCCTAGCTGTGCAACAAGACCATTTCGCATGTGTGCTTTTTCTGGTCATGATTCTGGACGCCTATTCTCCCTCGTGTCCGCCTCATCTCTCCAAGACGACGTCTGTATCACTCATAACAGCCAATCTTGAATGAAGATGCCGCAGTAAGCGGCTCAAAGTGGAGAGCAGAGAGGTGTCCGACGAAGCAAGATATGTGTAGCTGGAGCTGGAGCGGTCGAGGTGAAGACAAGGAGAGTTTCATGCCGTCAGCACTACCGCGACGACCAGACTCTTGTAATTTCCGAGAAACTTCACTTCGACCAGTCTTGACACTTTCAAGACGAAGCACGGCCCTCAGCCTCTGCGTGGGTATGTGATCTGATAGCAGACTGGAGGCGACGCAAGGCTCTGGAAACGGGAAATAAAAGGGGGTAGGCAAAGATGCAGGCGCGAGAGGAGGCAGTTGGATCAAGCACAAGAGGCAAAGATCAAAAAGCGGATCCCCTTACAGCACCGTTAGCACACATGATCGTGCGAAAGCACCTGGAATGACAGAACGGGGGCTATGCAAAGAGGCTGGAAAAAGCAAAGAGTCAGACGAGAGGCATCATCATCGTCGTAGACATCGAATAAAACAGACATTTAAATCTCCACCGCCATTTGGGGACAGGGCCGCAAGTGGTCCGGAGACCCTTTTGCACTTCATGTGTTTCGTATAGTTGCTGATGGACTAGGACTTGGTGGATGTGCTTGCTGATCGACTGTAGGCGGCAAGGGAAACGTCGTCGAACATGCTCGCCCTGTTGTTGGCGGGTTTCCTCATCGGTTCTTCCCCCCAGCGCTAATAGAGGCTGTATTCCTTACCCTCCAAAAGCGGCACCGGTGTTAGCTGTGTGAAAGAGCTGTTCACGAGGGAGGCAGATAGGCAAGGGGACAAGCAAGAAGAAATGTGTCCTTGTCTGGAGACAGGGCGACCACGGCATAGGCTGTATTAGTATGACTAAAATAGCCTCTCTATCCTTAGTGTAGTTTCGATTTGTGCAAGATCCCGCAGAGAGGATGACGGCGTGCTCCGAGACGGCATGCAAGAGATGTCCTCCTAGCCGAAGAACGGTGACCTGGCACGCAGGTGACTGTTACGGGCAGCCTCATTATCGTAGCTCTCATTCTGAGCGGGCTGTAGACACCAGTAGCAGCTGCGGCTGCTTTCACGCTTCTGCTGTACTAGGACCGATATGATGCAGTTTTGGGAAAGTATGGTGTGGGCGGATAGATAACAGGGGAAGCTGCACATTCGGAGAGGCGTAGATAAAACAAAGCAACAGAAGGTAGATAGAACGCGGCAAGGTCAGATCCCCCCATATAGTCGGTAAATGAGGGTTTCACATGCATGTGGCTAGGAGAAAAACAGAAGTAAGGGACGGCCTACGTGCAGACGGAATAAAAAATCGCCTAGGCCAGCCTCCGATCTGCTCTTTGGCTGCCTCTGGAAATCCTGATGACCCCAGGCAAAAGAAATTAAGGGTCATCGGTGTGCAAACCAGGAATAGACGCCTCCCATGTCATTCCCAGGAGAGGGGTAGAGGCAACCATGGAAGCGCTACGTAGAGCGGCGGCGTTGGGTGAGTATATCAGGACCCCGTCAAGAGGCGGGAGATGTTGTTGGCATAAGTGGCCGTGCAGGTTGGGCGAGAACGAGGACGTGCCTGACTCCGACGAGAACGAGCTAAAAAAAAAAAAAGAAAGAAAGAAAGAGAACAAAGATCAAACAAGGTTGAAGAGAGAAATAAAAAGGAAGAAGAAGACAAAAAGAGAAGCAAAAAGAGACTGGATGGAAGGGAGCATGGAAGGCAGACGAGAGACTCAGAGGAAAACGTCCAAAACATCTCCGATTTGGCGCCGGGAAAGGCATCAAGAGGCGCGGCAACTAGACACCTGACTAGGAGTTATAAACATGAAGTAAGCCAGGGGAGGATAAGAACGAGAGAAGGCTGCCATGGACCATGAGTCGTATGAGTGGCGATTGGAATTGAAATGACGACGCTTCTATTCAGCAGTAAACCAGAGTATGCATGTACATAATTTCCCCTCAGGAGCTTCTTTGACGTAATTTTCGCGAAAATTCGAGAGAAAAGCAAGTATGAAAAGGCCAAGGCCGTTTATCAATCCGACCGCGTGATCCGGATATAAAAAAAATGAGGCTCTGCTATCAAGGAAAGACGCCAGCGAGTATACGAGAAACAGACGGCGGGGAAGGGGACTAAGAGACAACGTCTCTGTCTCTCCCCTCCCTCTGCAGCTGCAGTAACTCGTCTTTCTGCTTTCGATTCCTTGACATCCATATCCCGCTTGTCCGTTCCTCTGATCAGTCGAGACCGTTTCCCCCTCTTTTCAATCTCCTTTGTATTTGCACTTTTTTCTAGTTCTGCTTAGCGCGTTGTTGCACACTCTCCCAGCTTCTTTTTTTCTTCTCCGGCAAAATGGGCTCCCCTGGTCAGGAAAATAAGATGACACCCTGTACTGCAGGATCGCATCGTGCTGAAAAATGCACTTCCATCCCATGGCGGTTGGCAAGCAATGACCTAGCCCTTTGTCCTGAGAAATGTAGAAAACAGGGGGGAGGGGGAGGCCATGCGAGATTGAGATGACTGTCTCCTCTCGCCACAGCAGCTTGTTCTGACGTGTGCAAGGGGAACGAGGCTAGCCCGGACCGGGATTCAAGCACGGCTCGTCTAACATCCTAAGGCGCCGTTCGACTTCGTTTGCAGCGACTCTCGCAACTGCGTCCAGCTCCCATATCGCCTTCTGCAACAATCCTGGCCAAACGCCAGGGGCAACATGGAGAACCATCGCCTAAATATCGAGCGAGGCCCGGGGAGTCGAAGACTCTTTTTTATCTAAAAGAAAAATAAAAAATAAAGACGCACGATGAGAAACGTAAGAGAGGAAGATTGCCATACTTTGGGCTGGAATATTAGAGGAGACCCAACGTAAATTTTGTCAGGCAGGCTTATAAATCGACCGAGTTCGGAAAGGCCTTCAACAAGGCTGAGCTCACAGTAGTATAGTTTCCCGTGCTGCAGGAAACGTATTAGCACATAATCCACGGGACGAGAAGGCATCGAGCCAGAAGACGGAGAAGAGCATCCATTCCCAAAATTCAGCCAAGAGAAAACCAGCACAACTAGGAGAATAGAGAGGATCATTTGGATGACAATATAGGGCTGGTCCGAGAGAATCGACTCGAGGATATATTGGCTTTCGAAGATCAGTCTTCTGCTCTGCCGACATGAATGCGGTATTTTCACTCTTCTTTGCTGCCCTCTATTCGCCAATTGTCAGGCCTGCCGGCTTGCACAATTGCTCCAATTGGTGCCCTCACTCAGCTGTGTTGATCGTCTCGCTGCCACACGGAGAGGGGAACTCGTGCTCGTGTCATAAGATGGAGCATGAGAGAACAATAAACATAACTCTCTTGTGCGGAATCGACGAGTTAACTCGAAGAGCGTTTACCCAATCTACAAAAAATAGCGAACAGAAACAGTGAAGAAGCAGCTGGCACCTGAGAAGGAGCGAGTGAGGGCTCAGCTCGCTTGAAGCAGTTATATCAACAGCCTCGTAGTCGGCCGTTTCTTGCTTTGGGTGCGACATGAAACCACAATCTGCTTTCTCATGCGTTTCCCACTGTGAAGTACTTTTGCATGTTTCGCTTTACAGCTTGACTTTATTCCCTGATGGAGTCTCTGTGCCGCCACTCACCGCCACTTTTCTCTACCGGTTCTGGCTGCCCATCCCGCTCACGGCAGAAAAGGGCTTCAAGGATGGAACAGCGATCCGCAAAAAGGAAAAGAAAGAAAGATTTAGTAAAGCGGAGTAAATGAAACATCACGCACGTCGAAAAGGGTTCTTCGCAGCAAGACGTGGGTGTCGTGTGAGGGTGCGTCTTCATTGCTGCAGCCTCATGCATTCGATCAGCAAAAAAAAAGTTAGATAGTTCCTATGTGTGTATATCACGTATGCCTCCCACGCTGTACCCCCCCGTTTCTGGAAAACAGGAAAAATGCATGGGAAGAAAATTTTTCTTTGCAGGAAGACGCCGGAGACAGACGATTGGCTTTTTCTTCATGCAAAATGTACCTGACTTGTTTTGTTTCCTTTTTTCTTTCTTTGTGGCATATCATCAAACCTCTCGTGTCCTCACCGAAAATCGCCCCCAAATCCGATCGGTGGTACTCAACTCTCCATCAATTCTGGATGTGTACCTCTGATGTACACAGTATGTGAAATCTGATAGAAGAAAAGAATTGAAAAAAAAATTGAAAAAAATTGAAAAGGGAAAGAAAAACCTTGGGCCAGACCCTGAAGGCCAGGCTGGAATATTGATTACTGCATCTGCGCCTGTTGTAGGGCGTGATGACTTTTCCCAGAGTGAAGCAGCTGCCAATAGCCGCAACCAAGCTGCCGAATTGGCGAATTGGTTTTAACCTGGCAGAAGAGCTTTCTTCCTACCAGAACGCGAGAACCCCGAACGTGAACTCCAAATTCCAGCAGCCGATGTAATGAGGTCTGTAAGCTAGAGATCAGAGACGCAGATGTGTGCTTCTCTCAAGAGGATGTGGTCACGCGCACGCAGACTGCATTTGGGGGAATGAGCATGGTAAAAATGGAGAGAAAAGCGGGCTGCCATTACCATCGAGCAGGGCATACAGAGAACTGGGGTTAGGTATGTATGTATGTACATGTAAGATGGACGTAGCATGCAGAAGGACATGTAATGTGTGTACTCTGTATTATATTATGGCAAAAAGCAACGAAAATAACCACACCCATGTCTTTCTTCTGCGCTGTCCCTTTTGGTTTCCTATTTCGGGCGTCGGTCGTCGGCGCGGCAGAGATCGCTTGCTTGCATATTGTGTAGCACGTCTGGTGGGTTTGTCCTCCATGCTACGTACTGTCTTTCGTCTGGCGTTCTCTCCTCTCAATGCATGAGTGCGCTATCGGCCAATCGTCTGAGGTTGCATCAGAAAAAGACGTCAGGCAGAACCAGCAGGACCAGCAGCCCAGCCTGCAAGTCGATACTCTTCTGGTAAATGCAGGATATGCATGAAACGCAAACTTTGGAGATGAATTGGCTCGTCGCATCCTTTTGTAAACAGAACAGAGGGCTGCACACTACAATCCGCAGCCTGTCATGGCCGTTGGGATTGGGTTTTCTCTACCAATGGACCACGAAGAGGGGCGGGAGAAAGGGGTAAAGGACGAGGAGGATCCCCTCTCTGTCCTCTAAGAATTTGGGGTTCGGAAGAAATGGATGCTTTGGGACTGGTGCAGCGCATTGAGACAGCGAGGCAAATACATCGTGGTGCTAATAAGAGACTGCCGAAATCAGAGGAGGTCAAGAGCGACAGCCGAGGAACGACGTGTTTGTTGACGACAGGTTCGGCACGAGTTGCTCATGGTAAACATCTGACGATGTCGAGCACGGAGACGAGCACAAGATGAAGAGATGAAGGGGCAACAGAGAGTCCCAAATCAGAGACGCACACCAGTAACAAAAAAGCCGCAAAAGAAAAGCAGCGAAAACGGGTAGTTATCGTCACGGCTTGCCAGTTTCGGCCGGAGCCACGAGATGGGTCGACTCGCTTTGACAAATCTCCCTTTGTCGACAAGAGAGACGAAGAGCACGTAGAGTCTGGCTGTTCGCAAGGCTAGTTTCTTGTTTGCTGACAGGGTATTTGAGTTGCTTATCTTACGTACCTGCATTGAGCTGGCTAAGACCCTTTCTTGTTCGCTGCCTTATTTGTATTCAGGAGAAGCCCGTGAGCCGGTGTCCTCGAAATTTATTAGGAAGCGTAATGGAATGCTCTGAAGTGGGGCAGCTATCGTGACCGGCGGTAGGGGAGTCCCCTTCTGGACGCGTCGACGGCGACGAGCGATAGAAAAATCACCGGACGGACAAACGCAAATTACATACGAAGCAATACCCACACGCGAGCGACGCCATTGAAGGTCCTCAGGCCATCTTTTCATTACTAGCACAGAGAGATGCCAAGAACACCAACGAGCAAAGAGTGATGAAAATCGACCCAGGAAACGAGAATCAAGCCAACAAAAAAGTCTCGGCAGGCACACTGCTCATCAATCTTTTTGTCTCTTTCTGCTGGGTCTGTTTGGGCATATCTCGTCATAGTCATCACTCTCTGCCTCTCTCAGTTGCCCTTCTGTTGTCTCTCATCCTCTGCTCTTTTTGCAGTCTTCCACCACCAGCGGTCTTCTCTACTTCATTCCAAGTTTTCCTTCTTTTCGGCTTTTCTTCGAATTTTCATTTCCTCAACAATGTCTCCAAGTTAATCCCCCAGATTTCTTGGCGTGCGTGGAGACACGCACAGTATGCCATCGTCTAGGAAGAGTCATTTATTTATTTATTTTTTGATATATTTGGGGTCTTTTGCTGTGGCCGTTCTCTTTCAACCGGGACCACACAAGAAAAGATCGGCAGCGATGACGGGGCTGGCAACCACCACGATTGATTAACGTCTAGATCGGCCTGCGAGAAATTTGTATGTACTTGTATCTGCTCAGCCAGCTGGGCTGCACTGCGGGCGGGTTTGCCTTGCGTATCTTTTCCACAAAATCTCCCTTCGGCCGCTTGGCGAAGGATACGTAGCAGGTGGGCATGGAGCGATCATCTCAGCCTCTCGGAGCGCTCCACCGTGTCTCTTTTTTTGATAGCGATGAACAGAAGCCAAGACATATGCTCGTTTTGCCAGGCAGGGGGATGCCGCCGAAGGAATTGTACGATATCTTCTGACGGCGCTGACTACCGTACACCCGTACGAATATTTTGAAAATGTGGTGCTGGCTCTGGGGAGCAGCGACCAAATATCGGCCAAAATACATACTTTGTGTTCAGTGTAGCCAACAGGAGACAGAGAGACACATCATATCTCATTCACCCGTACCCCCACCGAAAGCAGGGGCGGCAAAAGGCAATATGGAAATCCCTAAACGTCCCATAGGAGTGTGCATCGCATTTCCCAGAGACGATTCCATGATTGTGGGGGTAGTGAAACATAAAAAAAATAAAAATAAAGGAAGAGGCGAAAACTTGAACGGATTGCAGTGAGCTGTTCTTGGCTGGACATGCCTATTCAAGACACAGTATAGTGAACTTGGAATGACAATGAAAGTCAGACGTAATACGCAAGCATGATCGCCATGAATGCCATCTGGAGCGATTTGTAGCCATTTGGAGCCATGTGAAGCCATGTGAAGCTAATCGCCCGTTACTGTTTTCTGACGCGTGCATATGAAAGAACTGGAAGCCAAATCCTCTTTGACCCAGTGCCATCGTCAACCCCCCACGGACGGAAAGTTTCGGAAATCGAAGGGCAGATAGATAGTAGCGCAAAGGAAACACACACAGCGACCAAAGTCACAGGACCGTCCTTCGTCGTTTGCTGGACCAAAATAAATCATCTGCATCTGACATTCATTAATTGACGGGCATGTTCCATGCCGTTGGGGCGCAGACAGCCAGGAGGAGTTCCAGAGCGCTTCAGGCGGCGTCCGTGAGACGATGAACCAGCTTGCTGCTGATCGCACTCGCAGGGCCCTGCCCGCTCTAATCCCCTTCTGACTCTGCGTCTCCGTGCGCCTGTGTGGTCCTTTTGTTTCTTGCTTGGTCCTGCCGTCAATATCAAACATCGACAATGCTTAATGCTCACGACTCCCTTCTACGCCAACCGAATCACCAGACCCACCCATGTGCCGCATCGGATCGCTCCTGAACCAAACAACCAAGCAGCTCGAGGGACAAAAATAAAGCTCGAACGAGGCAAGTAGTGCGCGGAGAGATAACTGCGACTAGGGAAAAGAAAACCACACTACGACGCAGCCAGGCCGTCCAGCCAGGCGTCCTGGTTGGAATGCGAGAGGCTAGTCTGCCGCGATGGAAGGGAAGACCCTGATTTGCAAAGCCGGCGGGCGGGCTTTTCTCGAACAAACAGAAGCAGCCCATTGCCTGCTTAGATGAGAGAAGGAGGGTCTCTCGTCGCTTGCTTGCTGAATGGAGCAGCGGGCTTATTGCACTCGTGCTCAATGTCGGCGTTTTCTGGTGTAATTCGAAGCTTGTCCAATGGGACGTCATAGGTAAATCCCTATGAACGGAGGGCGGGGAAACAGAGAAAGAGCGAAGCGCGAGGAAAAGTGGAGATACTGGCCCGCTTTTTCGCTTGTTCGAGATATCTGTAATTCGTCGTGTGCTTAGCGGTTTTTCGCATTGCGAGAGCGCACTCTCCGTATCGGTACAGCGTAGCGTTAGTGAAGAGACATGCAAAACACCGACTTATTGAGCGTAGGCTTAGGGGAACCCCTACGACTAGTGCATCCAGGGTGTACTCCGTAGTCATTACATACTGTACCTTTCGAGAGATGCTGCTCTCCCAAAAGCAATTTGTGCCGTCTTCCCGTGTTAGCCAATTGGGAGAGCAGCATCCTTCGCGGCCGCAATTCCAGCCTTCTCTCGCCTCAGCGCCTACGAAAATACAGCAGGTCAGGTCGCCCTGCGCCCAGAAGCTGAAGCACTCCAAGTGTGTGTACGGAGTACAACGGAGAGCCCCATTCGAATTTCATTTCCGTGCCTGCGAATAGTAGCAGTCAAGAGGAGAGAGCAGCATGCTTATAGCAGCAGCCGAGCCTGCGCCGTTGGGGATCCAGGAGCTAAGCCTATATGAAAAGAATATTCTTCATATTCTTCCTGTATTTGTTTTTCTCTCGGTCTGTTCGGAGTATATTGCTTGCAGCAGATTCAGCCAGATGAGCTTCGGCAGAGCGACAGCAAGGGGATCTTGAAACGGCAGTGATGAGGGGAGAGACAATACACGTATGTACATGCTCTGTGCGAGTACCTATGAACCAGGCGAGTAATGCACCCCGAATTGGCAGAAAGCCAGGCCATTGAAATATACAACGCCAAAAAAGCAGATATTTAGAATGCGCAAAACAGGAATAACGCCTGTCTTGTCTATCTCTTTGGTTTTACCTACTGTGCTCACGTAAATGCCTGCCCACCCCTGCAGCGCCACCGTCGCCCCTGTACATACTGATGCGGCAAGTTCTGTCAATCTCCTTGGGGGGGTGCCCCGCCAAAGGTCCGCACTGGATCCGCCCCGCAGCGAGTCTTTCTGCATCGCCTGCTATGCAAATCGCACAGGAGGGGGCCCCATATGTTATTTTACCTGCCTGTATTAGGAGAAACAGCACGCAGCGCCCAGGAGGCTGCAATACGAAAACAATATGTGAGACATCTGCTGGCGAAATGAGCATCTTCGCGCGCTCGTCTTTCGACGACCTAAAGTCGGCCTCTCTCTCAGCGCATATCCGTCATCTCCGTGCTCCGCCTTTCCCGAGGATTCGGCGGAAGATGGTCAAGCCAAGGACAAGCATAAAAATGAAGCGTAAATTGTAATTCGCCCGCCGCCTCGCGTCGTTCATTTTGTTCTCTTGCGGTCAGGATCAGGCCCATCCCTCTCTTCTCACTAGCTGGCCAGTTTCGTGCTCTCGTCTTAATTCCCTCGTGCAAAATGCACATACACGCATATCATACATAAGATGCGTACGACCGGATAGCCCCAAGGCGGCTATTCCGGTTCCCATTTTCCCTCAGCAGACACACTCACACCCTCTTTCTCTCCCTGACATCTTTGCTTACTTGTGCACACACACTCTCTCACTCCTCACTACTTTTCCCCCTCTCGTTTACACAGCACGTCAACAAAAATACCCAAGAAATCGTAGACACGATCTTGCTGCTCATCCCCTCCATGTAACGGAAAAGAAACTGCGCAGTACTTTCGTCTGGGAAAAGAGTTTAGACGAACGAGTAACCGCTTTTGTAGACGAAGAATTGGCAAGCACAAGCATGAGAGAATCTAGATTTTTAGCGATGTGCAGGCGAACGACAATGGGCCACGAGTGTGCAGAGAAAGGCTTCAAAATCTGCCATCAGCTCCCCAATTCCTCCCGGCCGAGAGCTGCAGTTATGAACCAAACACGCACGCACAAAGCACACATTCTGCTGCGCACACGCGCACACGCCCGCTCAACAAATCTCTTGCTCTGTTGTAATACTCCATACTGTGCAGAACTCCACTCTGCGCGCACTCCCATCCTAGTTCAACCTCTAGTTCTGCCGTGTAGATTTTCTCCAGTTTTTAGCTTTGCTACAACGAGTAAGTATAGGCAAAGCGACGCACAGCGACAATGTCCACACCAAACCCACATCCCCCCCCTTCGCTCAAATCAAAAAAATGCCGCCTCCGTTGGCAGGCGTATCGTAGATGATACTAAGGTTGTAGACGCCAGTAGCCAGCGACTCCTGTGGACCGCAGGCGCTACTTCGCAAATACCTCGCTCTTTTCTGATGGATTCTTTCTTGTTTCGTTTTATTTGCGATGCTGCGACCGAACCAACAGCTATCTGGAGAACTGGATCAAATTTGAGATGCACAAAAAATTCTTCTAAGCCATTTTAGTAGATCACTACGGCATTCATAAAACCCAAAATCCCCAAGATTTTCTCGTCTCTTTTTTCCCTCATGTTCTCCTCCTTAAATCTGGACCCTCTTAGTTCTGTTTCTCTGGTTCCTCTTTTTTTTTTCCTTTCTTATTTACTTATTTTCATCTTTCTCCTTCTCCTTTCCTTACCTCGATTGTCTACGCCTATTTTATGTTGTCCTCGTCTACGGCCTTCAAAACTCGAGCTTCGCCTGTTTGCGTCTATGCTTCTCTGCCATCGACAAAGAACCCCGCCCGCTTCACACGCACTCGTATAAGTCGTGCTTTGTCTTGGTTACTTGGCGTGCTCTCGACTGGAACTTTTTTCTTTTTCCGACTTCTTCTTTCTTCCAATTAACGGATATCTCTCGCTGGCTGCCAGGTACGTTACGCCTGCCAAGGCTGCGGCCCTCTCCCCCCTCTCACGAAATATGCGAATCCTCGAGTACACCCGCAGAATTACCCACAGAGAAGCGAGCTGCCAAGAACGAGTGTTCATATCAAACTCTTGTCCTGCCTTCCCGATTCTGCAATCCTCGACCATCACCATCTCCTCTTCCAATTCCTTCGCCTAGTCGATTTTCTCGAGCTGTTTTTTTTTTTTTTTTTCCTTCTTGGCATCGTCTATAAGAATTGCCCTGCACCAGCGGCAGCCCGCCGTTCTTGATTTCTCCCACCCTCTTTTCCTGGTTTCACTCTTTTTCTCTTTTTCTTTTTTTCTCATGTTTTAATTTTTTTCACGTGTCTCATTTTGCAACTGCGTTGGCTGTTTCTCCCTGATTCTCCGTTTCTACGCTTACCGTCATACCTTCCTTCTTTGTTTTTTCTATTCCCATGTATTCCCACCTAGTTCTTCCGTCAGTTCCAACTTTCACCTCTAAATCTGCCATCTCGGAACCTGTTTATCTCCGGCTAGCGGAAGCCCCGATTTTTGCCTTCCCCTTCCAAGCACTAAGAAGCAATTACACAAATACGCCGAAGTCCACTAAAAAGCCGCTGCTGCCAATTTCTATTACTGTTCCTGTCATTCACCCAATTACATCCACTGAACCTGCCCGTTGCCGCTCGCTCCCATTAGCCCAGCGCGTCCCTTACAAGTCACTAGCTGCCACTGCCAATCACCACCAGTAACCACGCAAGCGAGAGCCACATGAACTAACAATGCTTCTTCAGCCCGCCTGCAGGTCACTATTCAGCCAGCAATCCGCCTCCTCCGGAACAGCGTAGCCGATCTGACGTCGCTTGCCTTGCGCTCCCATTTTCATTGTTTCTCACGTATTCCCGCTGCCATTATTACATAAAGCCGCCTCGGAGCTACCGCCCTAATCCACACAGCCAACCACGCTGCACAGGGAAGGAACAAAGCACCTGGCGCCGTCGCAGTTGCTGTCGCAGTTGCTGTCGCTGTCCAACTGAGGGAAGCAACCACCACCTCGTGGCTACCTTGTTTGTCTCATCTGGGTCACTCACCTCGCCACCTGCCGTGTACCATCGCCACAGAGATCATCACGACCAGCAGGGCCGAATCCGTCGCAATCTTTGTAGAAACGGCACCAGCACCTTTCCATTCTGGAATCTCGATACCTCTTGGCTTATTTTATTGTTTTATTACTCTCTATTTTTGGTTTCTTTTTTTGGTCTTTCGCTCCCTCGCCGCTTCCCTTCCACCGTAGTTCACAATGGCAGCAGCAGTCGCGACCGCCGTGGCTCCCACGCTTATCCAATCAACTGGACTTTTAGGTACGTTCCTGCCCTCTTCTCTTTCCCCTTCACCTTATCAGCTGCCTCTGCTTTGCTGTCAGTACTATCTGCGTCCTTTTTTTACTGGATCTTTGATTTGTTATTGTTATTCGCGCTGTAATAAATCATTTCTTTCTTTTTCCTTTGCATTCTATTTCTCCGTTTTTGTTTTGCTCTTCACGCCATATTTCTCTCCTTCAATTCCTCGTTCTGCTCGCTTTTCTTTATTTGTGTGCCTTTTCTTTTTAACACACACTTGCAGATAGCGACGACGCCGACAGCGAGCCACCGCAACATCCGTCGTCTGAAGATCTGAGCCCGTCCCAGACAAATCCCCGCCAAGCTTCGCCCCAGACCACCAGTGGCCAATCGCAGCACCAGTTCTCCGACAATCGCTCCGACGAGCGCTTTAAGGAGCAGGCTCGGGATCACTCGTTTGGTCAACAGCCAAGCAGCCCCCAGGGTATCCTGCCCACCACTACCACCACTACCACCACCAAGACCACTACTGCTGCAAATTCTTTGCTTTCCTCGTCTCCCTCTTCTACCTCTCCTGCCCTCCTTGCTGCGGCTTCATTCTCCTCTCCTCTCACCTCGCCTCTCTCTGCGACCTCTCTTTCTCCTCCCCGCCAATTCCCAACTTCTGAAGTCGAGGTTCACGATACCATTCCCGAAGAGAGTGATGAAACCGACTACGACACACCAAACGAACCAGTTACGCCTGTGAGCGGCCGTGATTCCCGAGAAGGCTTCCATTCGGTCGAACCCGTGCCTGAACCTACTCAGACCAAGACTGATTCTAGCACGGTTCCCGTAACCCTCCCCATTGCTATCCCAACCCAGCCTGCAACCCAGCACAAGCCGCAGTCGCATCACGGACACAAGCACTCGAACCAGAGACACCCGCGGCATCAGCGCCAGTCCAGCAGCTTTTCGACCAACGGCGACAGCAACACTCCGCATCTTGCTAGCGACAGTGCTCCATTCTCAAAGTCAGCGCCCATATCGAAGGCGGCCAAGCATCTCCCGCCGCCGCTGTCTACCACTGGCTTAGCTCCGGGACAGTCGACTGCTCGCCCAGAAACGCCTGCAACTCGGCCAACCACAGCCGTAAACGGCTCCTTTTTGATTAACGCGCCTACTGGTAGCTCAAGCGGCCCAGGCACGGCCACGGAAGCAAGCAGCATCACTGTTTTTAACTCAGCCCAATACACCGAAACCCCGCCAAGCCCGAGCCAGACTCGCCGTTCGTCCCGCAATAGCGCGTCCACCAGCAGCTTCAAGCGCACAATGTCCAACATTTTCCGTCGCAGCAACTCGCATACCGACAAGGCTGTATTTGGCATGCCAGATTATGGCACGGCCGCATCGGACTCGAACCTAGTCGAGATGGCCGCCACCGGCAGCAACCACCGCAAGACCCCGAGCCGCCGCTGGTCGATGCATCGCTCGCTGGCTACGACACAGTCCAATTCGCCGCCCTCGCCAGGCTCGCCACCTCTCGAAATGGTCATCGACCCCAAGCACGAGGCGGGTGTCGCTTCTGGCACTGGTACTGATCCCCGCACGAGCTCTTCTGCCCCGTCTACCAAAGCGCGGGAAGCTCAGGCTGCCATGCCAACCCAGGAGGATTTCCTCCAAAATGACAGCAAGAAGCACCGCCAGCGTGCCTCTACCGGTCTCAGCATCCACAACGCGATCCATATTGTGACGGGTTCTTCTGGTCCCTTGGGCAACCGGAAGAGCAAGAACATCAAGCCGAAGCGCACGGAATATCGCCGCCGTGCCAGCAGCTTTGAACACGGCAGCCACAACCCTCCGGTCGAGATTCGCGGTGAACCATGGGCTCTTCCTGCTGAGGCTGGTACCGGCTTGAAGGCCCGTCGCATGAGTCTCAGCCTGCCAGACGATTTCACTGTGGACGTCGTTGATCTGCACGAGGAGTTCGAGTACCAGCACATGCTGGGCCGCCACCGCCGGCATCTTGGCAAGGGTGCCACGTCCAAAGTGACGCTCATGTACCGCAAGGGTTTCCCTGACGAGCTCTATGCCGTAAAGGAGTTCCGCGGCAAGTCGTCGAGCGAGACGCGCGAGGAGTACGAGAAGAAGGTGAAGAGCGAGTACAGCATCGCCAAGAGCCTGCACCACCCTAACATTGTCGAGACTATTCGCCTTTGCTCTGACCACGGCCGCTGGAACCATGTCATGGAGTATTGTCAAGAGGGCGACCTGTATAGCTTGGTAGAGAAGAAGTACCTGACGCACCAAGACCGCGAGAAGGATCGCCAGTGTTTGTTCAAGCAGTTGGTGCAGGGTCTCAACTATTTGCACGCTCATGGCATTGCTCACCGCGACATCAAGCTCGAGAACTTGCTGATCACGAGCAACAGCAAGCTCAAGATCACCGACTTTGGCGCGTCTGACATCTTTTGCGGTACTCATCCTGGTCTCCGTGAAGCAGGCGGCCAGTGCGGACGCAATATGGACGAGAGCGTACGGCTCTGCAAGCCGGGTATCTGCGGCAGTCTGCCGTACATCTCGCCCGAGGTGCTCGAGGCCAAGGAGGCTTACGATCCGCGCAAGCTGGACGTCTGGGCGGCGGCTGTTGTGATGCTGCATCTAATTTTTGGCGCTCCGCTGTGGTCAGAGGCCCGCATGCGGCCTGGTCAGCCCAACCCGCAGTATGCGTCGCTCTTGCGCGGCTGGGAGAAGTGGAACAGCGTGCATCTGGCCAACAAGCAGGATACGGAGAGGCAGCATACCGAAAAACAGGTCACCCAGAAGGAGGCCGGGGAGAAGGAGCTGACCGACGAGAAAGCAGCGGCCGCTAAAGCGACTATCGCCACGACAGATGGCAAACCCGCGACCAGCCCCACTACCGCGTCAGGTGATAGGCCTGTAGTTTCTGCGGGTCCTACTACCGACGGCAAGCCCAACAGCATTGTCGAAGGCGCGTACCCGAAAGTGATGGCATTTGATGCTTATGTCAACCCGCCAGTTCTGCGTCGCATCATTATCCAGATGCTCAACCCGGACCCGAAGCGGCGTGTGACAATCGACCAGATTGCCAATCTGCGCTGGCTGCGGAACATCGAATGTTGCCAACAGGAGTGCTATGAGGACCCCATGGCCCCGCCCACGACGACGGCGAACCATGCCATTGATGCTTCCAAGCCCGGCGCCACTAGCTACAATGGGCAGAAGATCTTCTGCCATGACCACCTGCCGCCCAGGCTCCACTCGCATTCGATAGGACGTATGAGTTAGTGACCATTTCGTTCAGCGACAGCGGGCTGGATCTGGTTCTGGCTGAGAGCTCGAGGCCATTTGACGGAGGGATATCACCTTTGTGCTATATATCAATTTCATTTTGACGACTGTCTTTTGTCGGCTCTGCACCCATGTTTCTATTTACTTATTTATTTTGCTATAACTATTTCACTGTAGCTTTCTCTCTTTCGGTGTCACAGTGAGCCAGACTGCTTTTATGCGGCAGGCAGCCGATGTCGAACGAGGGAAAAGCAGAGGAGGATACAATCCAAATGGAACAGCCTCATCAGTAAGGTTGTTTTTTGGGGGGAGCATTCCCATGGATTTCTGCATATGGCCCGGCGTTTATTCAGCATGTTCTGTAGGGAACGGCGTTTTGGTTTAGTCGTTGATGTCTTTGTTATCATCGACATATGTGTTATCAATACACACACACATAAGAGAGAGCAAACTTGGTGGCTTATAGGCTGGCCATCTTACGTTATTGCCTTTGTTACTTTTTTGTTTACAATCGACGGCTGCTAGCTGGCTTCAGCGAACCGCCTTGTCTGAGAATATCATTTTCTTTTCTCCCTTGGCACTTTTTGGTATTTTGCCGTGCCCGTGCCCGTAGTCGTGAAAAATGAACAACATAATCTCAAAACTTAAAACATGCTATCGACAAAGGGAGCATCTCTTATGAGATGGACATTTTAGCTAGCTATAGATGAGACACATCCGCACAGTGGCGATCAACCCGCTGCTGCTCTGGGCCTGGCGCACCTGCATCTGCGGAACCACAGCAATTTTTCATCACGATAGTCTGCTTAAACTGGACAATCTGTTCACAAGAGAAAAAAAAAGAAAATGCAAGAGGACTAGCGAGAGCACGCTCTAACGCCACAGGAGGTGATGGGTATTGGCTAGCAAGGGAGGCTGAAAGCCACCCACATACACCAGGAACAGAGCCGGGCGAGAAAAGGGTGCTTCTCGGAGATGGCTAATCAAACTGCCACAGCTGAAAAGACAAAGACTCCTTTCTCGAACCGCATCTTACGAGCAGTGCTCCGTATAGAACGGCAGGCTCGACATTTATTGGCTGCTGCACCGCATGGAGTATTTGGTTGCATTATTGGGTTATGCTTATACGCAGAGGGACAAGGTCGAGAAAGACGACATCGGTTAGCAGGGTACCTGCCAAACGGGCGGGTAGAAACAGGGCTTGGCGGTACCATGGTATCGGCCTAGAAGAGCTAGCAAAAACTCGCTAGGCTCGTATTTGCCAGTGGGCACCAGGGCACCTCTCCCTAAACAGCATCAATACCAGAGGCTTGCGCAGCGGCGTAAGGGGCGAGTCCCACATTTTGTGTCGGCTCTGGGCCAATGGCACAGCAGCTCCCTGCATAACTACATAACCCACTTAGCCCACTCAACCCACAGAGGACGTACCTTCCCGCCCTTTTCTTCTTTGCTTCTGATGAAAAGAGGCCACTTCACCAAAACCAGGTCTAGGTCACTCCTTCCCCAATGGGGCTGAAAGACGAGGAGCACCACAGAACTATTAACTATTAGTTCGTAGAGCGAAAGAAGACACAGAGAGAGCTCTTCTGGTAGACGTTGCATCGCCGTGCAATAAACGCGTGTTACTTTTCCCTCTCTTTTTCTCTTTTCTTCTCCTCCCCCTTCCTCTCCTCTCTTCTATCATCGTCTTAACTCGACATCTCGATCGCTCTTCTTTTTTTTTTTCTTCTCTCTCTTCTCGTTGAGTGTCATCGCTCTTGTGAAGCAGACCGAAGGAGAGCTTTCTTTTCTTCTCCTTTAACCCGTCTTCCTAACTTCTCTTTTTTAACTTCACATTTTTTTTATTCTCCTCCCGGTTTAATCTTTACTTTCTCTTCACTCTTTTCAGACTTCCTTTTCTCTTTTTTTACGTTTCCCGCCTACTTTCTCACTCTCCTTACTTTCCTCTTTTTTTTTTTCGGAAAATTTCCCCCTTCAACAACCTGTCTTTTACCCGCCACGACCTCTGATCCAGCCGCCGGGCAACGCAACGTCGATCCAATCAAGCCTCAACCTATATCTGTCCCCGGTTCTCAATGCAAATGACGATCTTCTAAACTAGACAGCCGCCGTTGAACACAGATCCCCCGACTTATTCAGACCTGCAAGCTTGACAATCGAACCTCTACAGAACGAAGCTGTATTTCCAAGTCTCTTCAACCCCCCATCATGGCACGCCATTCTAGCGCTGCCCGTTCGCAGCCGTCGACACCGACGACTTACTCGTCGCTGAGCAAATCTTCAAAATCCAAAAAATCTGCCGGCCCTCCCCCAGACGACTACTCGTCCCACGGCGTCGAAGACAATGATGTCTTCCTGCTGCCGGGCTCGGACTTCCAGGCCATGCTGGGCATTACTGTTTTAGCTGCCATTGTGCGCCTGTTCCGTATCTACCAGCCGAGCAGCGTCGTATTCGACGAGGTCCAGTACGTCACAAGTTTGCTATTTGTCCCTAGCTCGTCCTCGCTCTGCCCCTTGCTAATCTGCTTTTCGCTCTTTCTTCTAGCTTCGGTGGTTTCGCTTCCAAGTACATCAAGGGCAAGTTTTTCATGGACGTTCACCCGCCTCTGGCCAAGCTGCTCATCACCCTGGCTGGCTGGTTGGCCGGCTTCGACGGCGAATTCGACTTCAAGGACATCGGCAAGGACTACCTTGAGCCCGGCGTGCCGTATGTCGCCATGCGCCTCTTCCCAGCCATCTGCGGCATTTTGCTTGCGCCCCTCATGTTCTTGACTCTCAAATCTTCTGGCTGCCGGACAACGACCGCCCTGATGGGTTCCGGCCTGATCATTTTTGGTAAGCTCTGCTCCTCTGGCTGCTTGCTGCAATCCTTCTTCTGCTGTCTTTGGAGACTGTCTGCTGACGTTCCCGCCTTCCACACAGAAAATGGCCTTCTCACTCAGGCTCGGCTGATTCTCCTCGATTCTCCTCTCATGGCTGCCACGGCGTTCACCGCATTCGCGTTCACTGCCTTCACCAACCAGCATGAATTGGGCCCCTCGAAGGCTTTCTCGCCCAGCTGGTGGTTCTGGCTTTTCAACACCGGTCTCGGCCTCGGCATCACCGTCAGCATCAAGTGGGTTGGTCTGTTCACCATTGCCTGGGTCGGCTCCCTCACCCTTGTCCAGCTGTGGGTGCTGCTTGGCGACACCAAGACCGTCACGCTGCGGCTGCTGTCCAAGCACTTCCTGGCCCGCGTCTTCTGCTTGATCATTGTGCCCGTCTCCTTCTACATGGCCATGTTTGGTATCCATTTCCTGTGCCTGGTCAACCCCGGCGATGGCGATGGCTTCATGAGCTCCGAGTTCCAGGCTACTCTCAACTCCAAGGGCATGCAGGACACCCCCGTCGACGTGCTGTTGGGCAGCTCTGTCACTATTCGCCACGTCAACACCCAGGGCGGTTACCTGCATTCGCATCCCCTCATGTACCCGACTGGCAGCAAGCAGCAGCAGATTACCCTCTACCCCCACAAGGACCACAACAATATCTGGATCCTCGAGAACCAGACCCAGCCCCTCGACTCCGCCGGCGAGCCCATCAACGGCACCAATGCCTGGAACACGCTGCCTGAGAGCGGCGAAATGCCCTACATTTTTGATGGTGCCGTGCTGCGCTTGTTCCACCCGTCCACCCACCGCCGCCTGCACTCGCACGACGTGCGCCCGCCTGTCACCGAGGCTGAATGGCAGAACGAAGTGTCCGCGTATGGCTACGAGGGCTTTGACGGCGACGCCAACGACTACTTCCGCGTCGAGATTGTCAAGAAGAAGTCCTACGGCGAGGCGGCGAAGAAGCGCTTGCGCACCATCGAGACCAAGTTCCGCCTCGTCCATGTCATGACCGGCTGCGTGCTCTTCTCACACAAGGTGAAGCTCCCGGACTGGGCGTCCGAGCAGCAGGAGGTTACCTGCGCCCGCGGTGGCAGCATGCCCAACAGCTTGTGGTACGTGGAGTCGAACGAGCACGCGCTGCTGGGCGCCGACGCCGAGAAGGTTAACTACCGCAAGCCCGGCTTCTTTGGCAAGTTCTTTGAGCTCCAGGAAGTCATGTGGAAGACCAACGCTGGCCTGGTTGAGTCCCACGCGTACGACTCCCGCCCCAGCGCATGGCCTGTCCTCCGCCGCGGCATCAACTTCTGGGGCAAAGACCACCGCCAGATTTACCTCATCGGCAACCCTCTCATCTGGTGGAGCGCCACGGCCGCCGTCGCCATCTATGTTCTCTTCAAGGGCGTTGCCATTCTGCGGTGGCAGCGCAGCTGCAACGACTACGACAATGCTACCTTCAAGCGCTTCGACTACGAGATCGGCACCTCGGTCCTGGGCTGGGCGTTCCACTACTTCCCGTTCTACCTCATGGAGCGCCAGCTCTTCCTGCACCACTACTTCCCGGCCCTGTACTTTGGTATCATGGCCTTCTGCCAGATTTACGACTTTGTCACGGCCCGCTTCGGTGTTTTCCGCATCAAGAACACGCCGATTGCCGGCAAGGCAGGCGCCCTGACCATCCTGGCGCTCTCTGCAGTCGTCTTCTCGCTCTTTGCGCCGCTGGCCTACGGCAATGCCTGGACCAAGGCCGAGTGCAAGCGCGTCCAGCTATTCAGCACTTGGGACTGGGACTGCAACACGTTCCTTGATTCGGTGAGTACTGTTTCCCTGTAAAAGTTCATTTCGGGCGGCTGCTGACTCATTGGCTAGTATGCGGCGTATGACAAGCTGCGCACGCAGGCTGCGGCGCCCACGACAGCGGCTGCGGCCGTCCCGCCACCTGTCCAGCAGGCCCCTCCTGTTGACGTCCCGGTTGCTGGCGGGGAGCACGGCCAGATTCCGATCGAGCAGGTGCAGCAGGAGCAGAAACAGGAGCAGCAGCAAGAGCCGCAGCAGGAGCAGCCTCAGCAGAACGAGGCTCAAGAGCAGCCGCAAGGGCAGCCAGTGGAGGAGCCGGAGCAGAAGCACACCGATCCGCCTGTGGCTCCCATCCATGTGGCCGACCCCCCTGAAGGCCAGCGCATCCTGTCGCGCGAGGAGCGCATCGAGTACCGCGACCAGGACGGCAACATCCTCAACGAGGAACAGGTTGCCGCGCTGCGGGGCAAGGTCGAATTCAAGACGCGGTATGAGACGCGCACGCGCCTAGTCGACGAGAATGGCGTGGAGATCGACGACCAGGACGTTCCAGTTGCGCCACCGCACCCGGACGTCGAGGGCGTCGACCAGTCGACCAAGCAGAGCCTGGTGCCCGATGAGGCCCTGCCCAAGAGCGCAGACCCGAGCGTCGAGGGCGAGCGTGAGAAGGAGCAGAGCCGGGCCAAGCCGGCTAGCGAGGGCAACGAGGCCACGCAG
Organism: Hawksworthiomyces lignivorus; assembly: GCA_002917075.1. Classification (NCBI taxonomy): domain Eukaryota; kingdom Fungi; phylum Ascomycota; class Sordariomycetes; order Ophiostomatales; family Ophiostomataceae; genus Hawksworthiomyces; species Hawksworthiomyces lignivorus. The sequence goes on along the minus strand of NTMA01000033.1, from coordinate 12,674 downwards.
GGCAGCGCTGCCGACGAGGAGAAGGCGGAGGAGTAATACTACAACTACTAATGCACGCAAAAAACGAAAAGGCGTAAAACTTCGGGCCTCTTTCGGGATCAGTCATTCCTTGTCATCTTTTCATCCATGTCTTTTACCTTTTTTTCTATTTTTTCTTTTGTTTGCTCTTTTGTGTAAGACTATATTACTATACTACGGAAAGAGGATAAAAATCAGGAGTGGAATGAAAAACACTCCCAAATACACAAAAAATTGGTTAAGAAGCAGCCTCTGAAAGGCTAAGATATATGGCATGAGTTCAGACAACAGCTTCATGTACTCTGGATCTTGTTTAGTCGAGTTTTGTTGGCTCGTCTTTTCGCTTGGGCGATCTTTTGTGTCACTTCTTGTGTTGGTATGAAAGGTCACTTATGAGATGGGCGGAAAGAGGAATAGATGATAATTAAAATCTCTTGAGACTATGAAAGAGTCTGGACAGGTCTCTTAACAAGCGATGAACTCTGTCTGGTTTTATGGATATCCCCTCTCGATATGTGCAAAATGAGGTGGTTCTGCATGAGATGCGCAATGCTTCTCTTCCGCCGAAAACAAGCATGCTCAGCATAAGATGCGCAAATCATCAGTGGGAATAAGAGTGAGACTGGATATATCTATGGCACAATATTCAGGCGGAGGGTAGGGAAGTAAAGAAGAAAAAATACCACCGCAATTGACCCTTAAGAAAACGCATCCTCCTCCCTGACCGCTGCATTACACGCTCATTGTGAAGTCGTGCTCGATGCCGGGCGTGACGCTGGCAATAAACTAAGATGCGAGGAGAAGATAAAAATGTCAGTAAGGCGTCCTTCAATCTCAGACAAGAGCGGTAGATAGGAGGTGAAGGGGGGAGACAATGGCAGCACTTCTCACCTTTAGGAACACCACCAGGTACTGGTCCACGCGGATGGCGACCTCGCCGTCGTCGAGGTCGGCCTGCACCTCCTCCCACTCGTCGGGGGCGGCGCCGGACGCGGACGCGGGGGCGTGCGGCGCGGCGGCGGGCCCGTCGTCGACGAGGCCCTCCATGCCGCTGCCGGCGGTGCTGGCGCTGGCGGTGCCGGCGGCGATCTTCTCGCGGCGGCGCTTGAGGGCGCCGTCGGCGCGGTCGAGCAGGACCTTCATGACGGGGGCGTGCTTGCAGGGGTGGACGCTGGCCATCTTGGTGCCGTGGGCAAAAAAGGGGAAGTCCTCGAGCGTGACCGTCTTGTCCTTGTAGTCGCCGACGATGTCGTCCATCATGAGGTGCGGCGGCAGCGGCTGGCCGTTGGGCAGGTAGCCCGACAGGTACAGCCGCGGCGTGCGGTAGTACGGCGAGTACATAATGTACATGTTGTACGAGCGGCTGCCGCTGTGCGTCGCGAACAAAAAGAAAAGCAAGTCAGCAAAAACAATCCTCCTGCAGCTCCAGGACCATATCCAACAGACAAAAAAAGGAACGTAAAAAGGGTAGGGGGACTCTACCTCTTTGGGTCCGTCGACTCGGGAATGATGGCCTCGTCGTCGTCGTCCTCTTCCATGTCGGGGATGTCGTCATCGTCGTCGTCGTCGTCGTCGCCGCCGTACTTTGCCGCCGGCCGCGATGCGCCCGACTTGGATGCCGCGCCTGCTGCTGCCGCCTCGCCGCTGCCGCTGGCACCGCCGCCCGTCCGCAGCCAGCCGTCCTCGTCGTCGTCCGCGGCGCCCTTGCTGCCTCCACTAGCCTCCACGATGTCGTCCAGCCCCCCGAAGCCGCCGGCGGCGGCCGCGTAGGCCTCGTCGAGGCGGCGGCGGCAGGGCACGTTGCGGGTGACGAGGAACTGCTTGCCGACGGGCAGGTTGGCGGAGCGGCGGTTGGCGGGGTCGGCGTCGGCCCACGACCAGGTGGGGAACTTGTAGACGAGGTAGTCGCCGGCGGCGACAAACTCTTCGGGGGTGATCTCGCCCGTCTTGCGGAAGGTCGAGGTGTGCTTGGCCGGCGTGTACCGGTCGCGAAGCGTGTTCACTGTCGAGTAGAGGATATTCATCTTGGCTTTTCTGCGAGGAGGGGGAGAGCAGCCGTTGGAGAAAGGAGAGAAGGTCTTTGGTTCAGGTCGCTGTCTATCTGTTTATGTCTGTTCCGTTGTAATACTATTGTCGCTTCTTGGGAGTTGTATACTTCGTAGTGCTGCTCGCCTCGGATTGTTGTCGACTCAAAAGAGGAGCAAAAAGGACTAGGCTGAGTGCAGAACGAGAGAATCGCAGAACAGCAAACGCATCCGCACTGCCGGGATCGAGACAAGTGGCAAGTGTCATATAGGCAGATGACAAAAAATGGCGTCTGAGAAGAGACGGGAGACTGATGCACGCCTAGGCTAGGCAGCCCTACCGTTCAGCGGGCGGCAGCAGCGCTGACAGGGGATCCAATAGAGGGATCACATGGCGGGGTCCAGTCCACGAGGGGGGGGAGGGAGGCGACGGCGATAGCTCCTCTCCCACTATGACATATTAAACTAGCAGCTCTGTTTTAGCACGAATTACCCCACCTACAGAGCGCAATCGTGTTTCTTATCAGCGCTATCACCTGACTATGTCGCGCATCTGAAGCTGCTGCGGCCAGCGGCAACGTCATACCTATTATAAGGCTTTATAAGGCTTATACGCTATTGTGGGGCATTAAGCTTACAGGCTACAGTCTCGCTACTCGTACAGCAGAACAGACTTTGACAGCCTGGTGGCTGCACTGAAAAGACGATTGGCAGTTCGTCGATCATAAGATCGGCCATCTATGCCATGATCACGCCCCTTGCATGTCGCACAAAAAAACCCAGAATACCCAGAATGGCTCATGGATAACATGTACTCGTACTCGTACGCTAAATATGCTAAGCTATATACTTTGCTGATCAAGTAGAACCTGGCACGGCCTCTTTCGTTCGGCCGGCAAAAAAAAAATAATGCTTGCCCATTCACAAAACGCCAAGGGTAACTAATCTGCCCTATCGTCTATACCAGAAATCCAAAGCAGATAACCCAACCCGTGTCCCTTAAAAAAGGTATGGAAAGCGACCCAGTATCTAGTATTAAAACGATGTACCTCGCTAGCTGCCAAAGCAGTGATATCCCGAAACTAAAACAAAAGACGCAAGAAGACGGCGGGCGACGAAGATGAGATCTGTGCTCATGACTGCCAGTGGCTCGGCAGCTGCTCCATCTCCGGCGCGGGAGGCAGAGGCAAGTCGAATCTGGCACACAGCCGCTGAAACTTGGGGCTGAGGCGGTAGAAGCTGTAGGTGGATTCGTGGTTGCAGCACGGCGAGCTGCGCAGCGGCAGGATCCAGTCCAGCACGTTGGTGCCCATGACCGACACCCAGTTCTGGCGCCAGCCCAGATCCCACACGTTCATGCCTCTCTCGACGGGGATGATGGCAAACGTGCGGAAAGCAAGCTTGTCGCGGGCCGCACGACGGGCCGCGCGTGCCTGTCGGGCAATCTTGAACGGGTCCTCCTCTTCGTCCTGTTGTGGTGCTGCCGGTGCCGCCGGAGCCAGCGCGAGCCCCCCGGCGCTGCTGGAGACGAGAGCTTGCTCTGGTGGCTGTGGCTCTCTCCGGCGCTCGCGCAGATTCCTGCCAGCTGTCGGATCCATCGGCCCGTATCCAGGAGACGCATCGTCCTTTGGTAGCGGGTAGGTCACGACGTTGTACCGGCCCTCGACTGGCGGCGAGCCCTGCCGGATGCGGACGGCCATCATCTTGACTCGGTCCTTGACCTGGTGGTTCTCCACCGTCGTGAGGTTGGCAAAGACAAAGTTTATGCTCGAGAGCATGATGCCGAAGGTGAACATGCCGAGGAGGCTCCCCAGCGCGAGCATGACAATGATGCGGACATCCGAGCCAAACCCGAGCGCCTTTCGCTTCCAGAGCGCGTAGGCGCACGTTCCAATGGTGAGCCCGCAGAGGATCGAAGCGTAGACGTTAAATTGTACAAAGTATTTAAATCCTGCCGCAAAGTCAGCTCTCTCTCTCTCTCTCTCTTAATCCACCCTCATCTCACATTGCCTCCTCCTATGTAGGGAAGCCCTCCAAGTCGCCGCGCGCACTCACCTGTTTCTGAGACGATACCGCCTACCCAGGGACAGTAGTGGTCCATCTTGCGCACGCAGCGGTTGATCTCTGAGCAGTGGTGGGAGCGGTCCGGCTTCCACGTCCCACACTGGCTGCACCAGACGGGGCGACCATCTGCCGTACACTCGAAAACATCCTTGGTGTAGAACAGCTCGAGACCGGGGCTGTCGGGGTCGAGTCGCGGATCGGGGGCGCCCTGCGGGTTGTCGAATTGTGCATCAACGTTGCTGTAGGGAACAGAATTTGCCAGTCCCGACTCTAGGTCGACCTGTCCGCGATCGAGGGGCACCTTGCCCGTGCTGTTGCTGTTGTTCATCGGATTGCCGAGGAGGCCTTGCTGACGGCCACGGCCGCCCGTGCGGCAGCCACAGGCCTGCATGCCGCCGGTTCTGGCGCGCCTGCTGCTGAAGTTGGCGCCGTTTGCGTTGCTCTTGCGTCCATAAAAATTGCGCGCGTATTCGGGACCGAGAGGCACGACGCCCGGATTGCTGCGGACTGTGAGAAAGGTGCGAACGTAGCAGACCACCATGAGCGCGGCGATAATGGCGTATGGAATAAGGAGACCGAGGGCGAGGCTTCTGTAGTGATATTCATGAAAGAACTGTTGCACTGAAAGGGACGTTAGGTAGGGAATCTAGATGAAAAGCATATGAATGCAGTCGCGCATCGAGGCGGAGAAAGGGCCTACTGAGAATATAATCGGGAACGACGTATAGGGCATAGCCGACAGACATGGCCAAAAAAGCAGGGATAACCAAGGACATTACGCGAATCGTCGGATTGACGCTGCGGACCGGCCCTTCGGCCGCATCGCGGGCCCCCGGCGGCATGGCGGCGGCCAGGCGATTGCTTGAGAGTCGAGGAAAAGATGCTGCGCGACAACGCGTGTTGCGGTGCCGCGCGCCGGGTTGTACCACAGGGCTGTCTACTGGAAGGATACTGCAGGAAGCAAGATAAGACAGATAGTTTGTGGGCGAGCGCAAATGGCGCGATTAAAAAAATAATACGAGAAAAGACGAGGCCAATAACCAAAGAGAGAAACAGCTAAAGGACAGAGAGAAGAAAAGAGCAATTCGAGACGACAAAGTAAATGAGGACTGCCTGTCCGAGGATAGATATAGGAACCTAAAGAGAGAGAGAGAGAAGCAATAGAGAGAAAAAGGAACGCGATACAAGAAAGATGCTTTCCCAGCAGCCCAGACAGCCCGATGCGACAGAAAATTAGATCGCAGGGACTATCGATTGCGCTGGGAATGTCGGCGCATTTTCGTCACAGCGAGGAGGAAGAAGAGGAGAAGAAGAGAAAAGAGACCAAGAGGAGACGTGAAAGGAGTGAAATGAGTGAAAATGATGATGATGTCGTTGGCATCAAGTCTGGGCGAGGATCAACAATCTGGGCGGAACCAGTCCCAGGGAAGCGACGACGCACTCCAATCAAACCTTGCGTCTGCGGGAGGGAGCGACCAGCGCCCCCAAATTGCGTCGGGCGCATTCGCCTATGTAATTGCGGGCAGCCAGCGCTCATTAATTGCATATTAACCCCCCGGTCCATCCGCCATTTGCCAGCAGCTATTACAGGAGCCCACTTTTCTGGCTGGTTGGCTCACCTTACGAGTAATGCATGCGCCGACCTGCATGCGCTATATATGTGTTGTATGGGCTCCATCCATGATCCATACAAACTTCGACTTGGTTCGTTACCATACGCTGTGCCGCATATATACACTTACACGAGCGTCCCAGGATGTAAGGAAACCTGTTTCCCGGCAGAAGCAGAGCGTTCGTTTCCTCTCGCTTTGCTTGCATGGTCTCGTCTCCCCTTGTTCAGAGTAGGGAGTACTCTGCATGGTTTTCGCTTGAATCCAGACGAGGTGGTATTAGTAGCCTTGCTGTGGCCCTAGCCATTTACTAATATTACGACAGCCAAACTTGGGAGAGAAACATTATGATCAGAATCTAATTGACGTGTGTCGCTGCTTTCTGGGGCTTCAAGATGATATGCCGAAATACGTGGTGACAGGGAATATATTGCATAAAACATAGTATTGCTTCGACGTAGCCTGCAGCGAAACAGGGGTATAACAATCATATCGTAGCAATCGCCCAACTAAAAATAGAGAATATAAAGTAAAAACACAAATGCCCTCCCCATCCGCGCTCTACCGGCATTTTGGGATGGGTGAGGGCCGAAGAAAAAATAATAATAATTTGGAAAAGGGAAAAATAAAAGAGTAAACGAACAAGAGCTGGCGAAGAAGAGAGAAAACCCGTCAGAAAATTACCACAAATATGTATATCCAGACCAGAGAACAAAAGAACAAGCCTGTTCGAGAAATAAAAACAAAGCAAACTGCCTATCCAAACCCAACGAGCCGTGAGGCGATACCGTTCTTGTGCCAGCCGCGAGGCTCATGATTGTCTTCTTTTTCAAACCCCGTTGTTCTTTTTGTTCTTTTTTGTTCTTTTGTTTTTGTTTTTTTTCTGTGTCCCTTTTTGATTCTGTACAATATTGTCATTTTATGCCTTCTTCTGTCATTTTTGATTTCAGAGCGTTTCATATGATCGTGTTTTGGAGTCCTTGTCGCAGCCGGGCGCATAGAAGACCCAATTCTCAGACGTTTCTTCGTTGCTTCAGCGTCCTTCAGCGTCCTTCAGCGCCTGCGGTGTCGGCTAGAGTGGCTTTCTCGATGGCCCTCGTGCCGCCGCGAAGAGTGCCCGTGGTCCAATTCGCGCTCTGCGTGCTCGAGGCGATGCCGAATGTCGCGAACGATTTCATGAATGTGGCCAATGCGGTCGAAATCAAGCTCGAGCTCGTCAATCTGCTGGTTGATCATCGTAAATCGCTCGATTTCCGCGTCGGCGTCCACAATTAGCTGTCCTGTCTGATCATATGCCGCCTGCGTGGCGACCTGGGATTGTTCGATCAGATGCTGTAGCTGCTGCTCAATGTGGCTCATCACCCGCTCAAAATACACCTCCAACGCGGCAAGCGAGTGGTGGTCGAGCATGAACATGCCCTGCGACGAAGCACGGCTAGCAGCACGGGATGATGATGAGCCATTGCCGCCGTGAGCGAGTGCAGACTGCCCCTGGCGAAGAAGGGAGAGCTCCTCGTTGCTGAGATTCAGCTGAGCTGGATCGATAAGCTGTGATGATGGCATGATCACATATGTCTCGGCGAATGCACATGGATTCCGGAAGGGAGAACGTGTCGAGAGTGCTGTGCACACGGCAGAGTGCTCTCAACAGGCGAGGTGCAATGCGCTGTAGCCGAGAAGAGGCGTCGCATATCACGCCGTGCTGGTGGCTGCTTAGGACGTCCGAACGAACCGCAGCAGTAGAAGTGATAAATTCGCCTCAGAAAGCAATAGCGGCCCGCGATGTCTAAAAGCGGCCCGGCTTTTAGTATCGCCCTAGGCCTGTGGTATAGCGCAAGCTAGGGCACGGATTTTCGATTTCGGCGTTCAGCTAACAACAAGCTCGAAGAGGGTCTCGGAAATGATGACAGATGTGTGAATGCACCGTCCTGGCCTCTAACGGCATTAAACGGCAGCGGTGACCGGAACTGCGATGGGATGAATATGTATGAGTACCCTCTTTCGGAATGGGTTCAAGGGTTTTGGAAGCTATTTTGGCGTCGGTGGTGACGTAGAAGAGTCGGGATGGGGCTTGAGGAAGCTGTTTCGGAGGCGCGCACGGCGTCATTGTTTCAAAATGGCGATGGCCGTCATTGCAATGTCGATTGTCCTTAGGAGCTAGAAGTGCTTGGCGCAGTGACACGGAAAACAGATCCTGGGAGGTTCCGGGAGGAAATTGCAAAGCGAGACTGAGAGATGGACCCTGAAGAGGGAAAAATCGCCTTAAGCCGCGGGGGAGGGGGATCCAAAAGCAGAGAAGAGGGGGGGGAAGGTGAGCCGGGGTTGACCGTTGTCCACCCTCGCAAACGGTGAAACTAGCTAGTTGCAGAGTCTTCAGGAGATGCAGTTCTCCTCTTTTTGACTATTTTCTTTCTCTTTGGGAGGTGAAGATGGAAAGAGAGAGCAATTGGTGCTACCCTACGATTCAAAGAAGTAAAAAGGTCGATGATAGATAATGAAGAGAGTAAGGAGTAAGACTAAGAGAAATGAAAGAGTAGAGAATGTGGATAAGAGAAGCGAGATAAGGAAGCGGGAGGAGGAGAAAAATGAAGCAAACGAAAGAAAAAGGAGGGTTGAAGAGGGATTCGAAGAGAAAAAGAACAAGGAGGGCAAGGACGGGGGGAGGGACGGTGCCGAGCAAGGTTTAAGAGATTGGGCGGTCGGGCTCGGCGACGGAGAGAGACGGACGTTGAAATAGGTAAACTCGTGTTGCTCACGGATATTTCCAGTGCTTTCCTCTCTTGGGAGCGATAGCTGGTCGCCTGGCCGTCCAATTCGTGGGGGTTGAGCCACTTTTTATGGGTGCCACGGTTCTGTGCAAGTTTTTGTAGATTGGTGCAGGTGCGGTGGTGGTTGCGGTGGTGGTGGTTGTGGTTGTGGTGGAGGTCCACAGCTTGATACTGTGGCCGTTGAAGAAAGTTCCGTCACCAGCGCGCGCGATTGGTGATGGCTGATGAAAGTACTGACACCGCCGAATCGTAGTGGTTTCTTGTCTGTCGGTGTGTGTCTCGAACTTTCTCTCCTGGTCTGCCTTTCCCGGTCCGTCCTTTCTCACAGCGGCAGACAATCACAAACGGCGTTTCGGATTCTGGATTCTGGATCTCTTCCTCTGATTGCCTCTCACATCTGAAAGGGCCGGTTGCTGATTTGCCAACTCGCACGCGGCAAACCGTGTTCCCCGTTCAGTGCGCTTTTCCGTGTGTGCGTTTTCGATTCGATCGTTGCTGCAGGCTGCAAGGTCCCGTAAAGTGTGGGGAGAGGTTGAACGAAGAAGAAAACACCAAAAATATAAAATATAAAAATAAATAAATAAATAAAAAATAAAGACACCAGGCAGTAGTGGGAAAAAGGAAGGCGATCGAAAAGAAAATGGAAAAGAAAAGCGGTGAAGAATATAAAAGGAAAGTTGAGACAAAACTGTTGCGCCTGGAGAAGAGATGACAACTCCGCCAATATCGGCCGTTGTACCTCTGGCGGGCTTTCTGTCTAGTCTTTTTGTCAACCCTGCATGACGCCTTTCCCTTTTCGAATTTCCTTTTCCAGGTCTTGATCTCCGGCTTCTCTGCAGCAGAATTCCTTCTTTTTGTTTCTGGCAAGTTCCCTCTTCAGCGTTTCGAGCGTCTCTCAGTGTGTTTTTTTTTTCTCCAGTTGTGCGCGTCTCCAGTGCAAAAGGGGGAGTCAGCCGATAGAGTGGATGGCAGCGATGTTGGCGGCCATTGAGGCAAAAAAGGAAATATACGTAGAGTTTAATTGGCAAGGGAAAAGAGGGAAATTGGGGGTTGGCCAGGACGGCGGACGCAAGCCGCTGATAGCCACGCGTGATTAAGATGCGATATTGAGTCTTCGTCAGGACAGGATCTTGCGATCTTGGAGGGGGCCAGCCGGGATTAAGCAAAGAAGGGCAGAAAATGACACAGAGGGAAGAGAGTAGAATTTGAGAGCGAGATGAGCGAGTCAGTGAGTGAGATTTCGGAGAGGGGTGAAACAGGAGGAGGAAAGGGGACGAGAAAGGAGATGGACGAGAATGCACCCGAAGGGAGAAGAGCAGACTCGGAAATGACGAAGCGTAGACAAAGAGAAGAAGAGAAGAGAAAAGACGAGACAAAAAGACGAGCCGAGATGAGACGAGACGAAGCGAGGACAAGAGGAAAAGAACAAGAAAAGAAAGGAAAGAAATACAGAAGGGAGAAGAAGATTCAAATCTCCTCAGTTTGCTTTTTCGACTTGTGGCAGCTTTCTGCTCTGCCTTTCCGCGTCAATAAGTATAATTACAGAGCGGTTGCTGGTCATAAATGGAAGGTACGAAGTACGGAGTACAGCAGATAACAAGAAGGGAAAGAAGGGGGGGAAACAGGAGCGGCCAGTGCGGAGTCATTTGTTCTTTCCCTCATCTCTGAGAGCATGTACTCGAGTTTTGCCCTCAAGAAAATATTACTTCTTTGCTCTTTCTCTTTGCTCTTTCTCTTTGCTGCAGGTGAAAAAAAAAGGTGTCTGGCTTGTGTGTGTGTGTGTGCCGCACCTTCCCTGCTTCCCTATTGCTCCTTTTTTCTTCACAGGTGTTCATCCTGTCCTTGGTAAGTCTCCGAGGGTATTAGTGCCTCTGCCGTTTTTCAATCCCGTTCGGCATACGAATAGGCATTACACCAGGCCTGGCCTGGAAAGAGCCCGCCTCTTCGAGACTTGCTGGACAGGCCATCTCCTGGTATCGCGCCCGGCTCGCCGCGTAACTCTTCCTGTCTTTCCAGTCTCCGTTTACCTCTTTCGAGCGTGTTTGCTTGCTAGCTCCCTCTCTCTACACGCTCTCCACCGGGACGCTCTCGTTCTCTCATTCCCCAGGCCCTTGGCGCCTCCATTCCCGGCTGCTTGCAACCGTCCACCCGGTACGTACTAGAAAGTATCTGTGTGTGCAGCTAGGTACGGGTGCACTGCTTCAATTGCTAGGCATTGCGTGTACCGGTCCCAGCGAGCAGGTACCACGAGCAGATTGCATACGACGCTACGGAAAGGGGAAAGGGAAGGGCAAAAAAAAAAAGATGGAGGGGTTTCCTGCACCGATGACTAACAGAAGTCCAAGAGCCGTGAGTCTGCTGATAATCGGATGGCGTGGTAGTCGATAGTCCCGACAGCCCGTCAGCCAAATGGCAGCTCGCATAATATAAGGGGGCTTGTATTTTTTGGTTGCTGTGTCTGTGGGTTGCAAGGATCAGTTCCCGTACGCAAATTGATCTTCCCTGTTTTCCGTCATAGCATCGTACGAAAGAGGAAATAAGCCGCTGTGGGCGGGTGGGCAAATTTTTTTTGCATAGGGAGAAATGAAGACGCTGAGAGCGAGAGCTATTAAAGAAATGCAAAAAAGGACCCGCGTCAATTTGGTCCCCGGCATTGGCCTCCCTTGCTTTCTCGAGATGCCGACCGTCTCATTTACACCCTGAACGGTATGGGCTGCAGTGATTGCAAAACTAGGGAGCGCAGTGGGCACGGAGCAACAAAAAGTGCCGTCGAATCGTCGTTCAAAGACATGAGTTCATCCGAAGAGTGCTGAGGCAAAAGGCCTGGGCGGCGGCGCAGACATGGGCGCGGCGCCGGCACATGCGTCTGCTCCAGCATTAGCGAGAAGCAAGATGACATGCTGCAGTCTAGGGTTTCGATCATCACATTTATTTTAAAAAATAAAAATAAAAAAATAAAAATCCTTCGCATGTCTTGCGTTGTTTTCCGCCCCCAAATTGCTCTCAGCCCAGAAGTACTGGCCGCTGTCAGCTGAAAAAAAAAGGATAGACAAGATTGCGTTCATGCGTTCCCTTCTGGCGGTAATACGAGAGGGGAGAGGACACGCACATGAGAGGGCACGCATATAAGAACAAGGCAAGGTTGAAATAAGAACCATAAAAGTAAACAAGAAAAAAGAAAAGAATAATCAAAAACGGGCAAAAAAAAAAAAATACCAGCAAAGCCATGTCGGAGAATTAATTTTACAGTGCTACACAAGGGATCGTTTTATCAGTGGAGATGGGCGTCACGTATATTGCATACCGCTTTAATATGCCCTAGTGTCTGTCTAATGTATACAAAGCTGGGCAGCCCAGGCCATCACGAGCCTCAGCGGGTTGCCAAGACCGGGAGCGTCCTTCCTGCCCATGTGCCACCGGAGCAGCAGGAAAGTCCCTGCCAGGGCGTGCAGGCCCACGGCGCCGAGGAAGCCGCCCAGCAGCACCCGGCCCTGGTGCTCGCTCTTCTGCTGGACCTCGCTGTAGCGCTCGTTGCTGAAGGACACGCGCGCGTACTTGGTCTGCCAGCCGATCCACGGCGCATACACGGACAGGCGCTCCTCGAGGAATTTGCGCAGGCGGTAGGTGGGGCTGAGCACGGAGGCGCGCATCTCGACGTAGTTCTTCAGGGCCATGTCGTTGATGGCATAGGCGTCCGGCACGCGCAGGGCGCTGTATTCGGCCAGGGCCAGGGCTCTGCGGCTGTCCCGGTCTTGCGCGTCGGGCGAGGCCGCTTCGTCGCCGGGCGCATTGCTCTCGATCGCCGCGTGCTTGTCCAGCAGTGAGAACAGCACGCGGACGTCTTCTAGGCCCGCGTTCATGCCCTGGCCGTAGAAGGGGACCATGGCGTGGGCGGCGTCGCCAATGATCACTACGGACGACTGGAAATGGTGCGGCTTGCAGTTGACGCTGATCAGCGGCAAGTGCGGGTTGGTCTTGAAGGAGTCGATCAGCTCGGCGGAGGGAATAAGTCCCGTCACGCCTGGGAAGTGCTGGTCAAAAAAGTCGGGGACTTTGGCAGGCTGCGCCTCCAGCATGGCAAACTCTGCTGTTGGCAAAAACAGTGTACATGTGAACGAGCCATCCTAAACAAGTGTTAGACGCAGACTAGTGTACGCGGGAGGAGAGACCACATAGAGCCGGGGGGGGGG
>NTMA01000032.1:334870-407217 GCA_002917075.1 Hawksworthiomyces lignivorus | reverse complement strand
CCACCCCCGCCGCCGACGCCGCCGCCCGCCAGTGGCTCGCCAGCCAGGCCGCCGCCGTCTCGTCGCCCTCGTCCGCCGACGCCGCCGCCGCCGCCTCCCTCACCGACCGCCGCCCCCCCGGCGGCATCGACGTCATCCCCCTGCTGTGCCTCAGCACCTGGGAGCACGTCTGGCTGCGCGACTACGGCCTCGGCGCCGACGGCTACGGCGGCAAGGCTGCCTTCGTCGACGCCTGGTGGAACGCCGTCGACTGGGACGCCGTCGCCGACCTCGCAAACCTCAACCGCCCCAAGCTCAAGACGTGATTGGCGTCATGATTATGTAGATGAAGAGAAGAAAAAGATGAGAGAAAAAAAAATTGATAATGAGATCGCTTTCAAAGGGAGCATCTGCTGTTTGCAGACCCCAGAAAGCAAGAGGTAGCCATCCTCGGTCTTTTATGGATATAGAAATAAAACGGTGACATACTGGGGGTCATGATACAGTTTATTTTTCTATATATTGACCTTGTACGATAGATCAAATACACATGTAAATGTTGAAGCACATCTCTCTGAGTGGCCACACATAAATTCTTTGCTATATCATGTGACTTATGCAGACGATACCCTTCTTGCGGCCCTTCTCGTCTTTCTTGCTGTCCCTTCTTGATATCCTGTCACTGTCACTGGCAATAGCATGAGAGATTGAACCTTGTGCTTATATATATATATAATAGTATTATTCAGATTGCCGTCCCATGTAAAGGAGCGTGGTGGTATAATATAATATGACTAGCGAAAGTCCCAAAGTCCCTTAATCCAGTCCCAAGATCCCCCATTTCCCAATTCCATCCAAGAGCTATGAAGAATGATATGCAACAAACGAGAAGCGCCCTCAGGGGCATACGTGGCAGCGATAGCCAGTAACAATCTAGGTAGGTCAAAATAGATACATACATACATATACGCAACAGGGGAATCCATTCGTCATAATCATAAACATTGCGTGCGTGCCTTGTCGTGACGTGTCTGTTTAGATCATGTTTCCGTTCACGCTGACCTCAAAGCCCTCGCCCTTCTGGCGCATGGCCTTGGCCAGCATGAGCTCGCGCATCCACTCGATGCGCTCGTCGCGGTTCTTGACGGCAAAGTGGTGCGTCTTGCCGGTGCCATTGACCGTCTCAGGAGACAGGTCCGAGCCAGCCGCGGAGCCCGTCGCTAGCGAAGACGCGGACGAGGACTGGAGGCCGGAGCTGGGCATTGCGCTGTCCCGCTTCTTGAGGCGCACGCCGCCTTTGCTGTCCTGCGGGATGAGCTGGAAGGAAAACGCAGCCACGTCGCCCTTGTTGTTGACGCTGTCGGCGCTGCCGCGGCGGATGTTCATGGCCTTGAATGCCGCGTTCAGCTTGCTCGTGGAGGCTGCCAGGGACGAGCACGCGATGGCGTAGTCGTCAATGTCAATGTACTCCAGCGTGCGGTTGGCCGAGGGCTCATCCTTGTGGATGTTGAGGCGCGTGCCCTTGAGCGTCACAAAGCGGTCGTGCCACTCGTGGCGGAGCATCTTGGTCTTGCGCTTCTTCACTGGTCCCTGGTAGCTGACGCCCTCGGGGAACTTGGCGCTGCCTACAGTCGACGTCATCGCCGTCGAGACGGACGCCGCTCCCTCGGTGCCTGAAGCAGCCGACGAGAGCGATGACGAAGATGAAGAGGCAGTCTGTGCCACCAGCGACAGCGGCGCAATGGCCTTTTCAAATGATGAGCGGTCAGGAGACCAGGGGTACTTGACGCGGGGAGGGGGCTGCAGGGCACGGGACGTGGCAACAGCGCCAACAGGGTTAGTGATGCTGCCGCCGCTGGTCTTGAATCCCATGGCGGAAGCTGCCCGCTGCTGCATGATGGGCTGCACAGACGGAACCGGAGTGGCCCGGTTCTCGTCTAGAGAAGGCAGCACGGGGAAGGACGGGCGACGGGCCGAAGCCCGCGACATGGTCCGCGTGGGCGGAGCCCGGTAGTTCATGTCAGGTGGCACAGACTGCGAGACGTCGCGCGCCACGGGGCCGAGAGGCACGGCAGTCACCGGCACATCCACTTCCGTGAAAGGAGTGCCAAAGCGGTACGGCGCTGTGGGTGTCCGCTCGGGAGACTCCTCAATTGCTGTGTGCGTGTAAGAAGTGCTGGATGTGGGTGCAGCTGACGCTGTCTGTGAGGAGAGAGGATATTGCTGGCCAGACCCCGCTGAAGGGTGAGCAGAGGCGGGATGAGCCGACATGGGAAGCTGGTTCATGCCCATCGAGGCCGCAACAGCAGATGAGTGGCGGGTGTGGCTCGGGATAGCCAGCTTGGGCAGCGCCCGCAGACCTTCATGAGGTTGCTGTCGAGCCGGGAAGAGCTCGAACGGCGGAGTTGGCGGAACCTCGCTGGTCGTGGCGATGTGGTGGTGCTGGAAGTCAAGGAACTGGCGCACATTGTCTTGCGGGTCTCGGGACTGGATGGCGCGGAGAGTGTCCTCGTCAAGTGCTACGGTCGGCGGCAGGATTCCAGGGCCCAGGACGTCGGACGAGGCAACCACGGACGGAATCGCGTCAGACACCGGGCGGAACACCTCGTCTTCGTCGGAGCGCATGATGGCTCTGGCAGTCTCTGGATTGCCAGGGTCGCCAGCGATCATTATGATGCCACCCTTGTCCATGTCCACGAACGGGTGGTCCTTCTTGAAGGCATCCATCATGCGCTGATTGCGCTTCCACTTTGAACAGTTCTCACCCTTTGAGCACACGTGTGGCTTGGGCATCATCTGCTCAATGCCGACAATTGATACCGACTCCAAGGGCGTGACAATGTCGTCTAGCCGGTTGTTCTTGCGCCGGGTGCTGGGTCCGCGGCGTAGCGACTTGTTGGTGCTGTTGTTCCTCCGCAGCTCGCGGCGCACTTGCCGGTCAGGCTCATCCTCAATCGGTGTATCGGGAAGAGGCTCTGCCGTCTGGATATTCTTCATCGCATTAATCTGGTTCCACACCGTCGTGCGCACACCAAACGACGGAATACCGAGCTCCTTGAGATCTTCAAACTTGAGAGTGATGAGGATGCTGCCGGTGATATCGTTCTCAACAAAGTGATCGCACACGGGGAGCTCAATGCCAGCATTGAGCATCCACTGGGAGACCATCTCGGGCGACCACGAGGCGAGCGTACTCGTATCTAGCTTCTCATCACTGAAGCGGAAGGGGCCGCTCTGTGCCTTCTTGTTCGGCAGCGGGGTGATACTCAGCGGGAGAGGAACATGCTGCTGCATCAGATGACCACTGGTGGGCACCTTTGGCGTCAGAGGCGAGAGCGAGAGAGCGTTCTGGAATTCTGCCGACACTGTTGACGAGCGGAACAGGTGCGGCCCACGGGGACCTTCGACTGACTTTGCGTGCTCAGGCGGCATAGGAAAATCCACAGGCATCCTGCTCGATCTGGGTGTCTGAACTTCATCGTAAGATGATACTGTGGTAAAACTCGGCTGGCCAGACTGTAAAAGCGGCATTAGCGTCGGAAACAAATATATCGAGCAACAAAGCAGAGCTTTACGATGCAGGTGCAGTGAGCAGCTTACAGAATTCAAACTGGCGCGCGGTGAGTTCTCACCATCCTCCAGGTCGCTCAGGATCTCATCATCGTCAAAGTCGGACTCCATAAACTCCGTCGCAACTGAGACAGGCCGATCTTGGACGCCTCTGAGACTGAAGAACGACTCATGGAGGAGCGAATTTTTCTGCTGCATCTCCTGCGGTGGCCGCCTTGCGGCAGCAAGATAGGAAGTTGCCTGCATATTCGCCTTATTAGCAAGTGAAAAAATAAAGTGCTGCTATGCAGGATGGCCTCTTCTCTGAAGCTCACTCGACAATCCTTACCATTTGTATTACGGCGAATCCTACGAGAAATGCCTTAGGTTGGCCGACAGTCTTATTTCCGCTTCAGCTGCGTATTGATATTGATTATTGTTTCTTTGGTCTTGGTTTGTTTCGAAACGGGAGCCGCGTGTAAGTCGGAAATTGTTGTGTATTTGACTCTTTCGGTAGTCCGCAGACAGATTTTGTTTTATGTATTACCGTTGCCGGTGGGTCACTCGTCCTTTCTCGGTCAACGAGGTAAGGCGCAGAGCGACAGTCTTGATATAGAGTAGGAAATTTTTTTCAGGAGACAGACAGGATCAGAGACGATCACTTTGACGCCAGGAACGAGAGGGCAGCGGCAAATACTGAAAAGGAACGAAGCAACAAAAGGAAACAAAAAGGAGAGACTTGCTATAGTCTAACACAAGGAATCACAAAAATCGCGAAAGAGAAGAAAAAGAGCAAACCATCCTGAGGCTGGAGTGGGCGGCTACGGTTGATTATGTATGGCAGCATGTGTCTGAAGATTGGGAGGAAATCAAGAGAGCTTGGGGGCGGAGAGAATCGTGGTTGTAGGGGGGATTGTGACAGTGGGATAGCGCAGAGCAGAGGGTGACGAAAGCTTGCTGGTGTGGGAATCACAGCACTGACATATGCAGGTCGACCGTCACAGTGATCAACTCTGCCAGTGGACACAACTATTTCAGGGTTCATTTTTGCAGGCCACACCATGAAGAAAAGGTGGATGCCGCATGTAAGTCTACCCTGCGAAGCCGTACAAGTCAGGCTCTAAAACCGCACTACCCATCACCCAATATGGGAGACTGCGCTGCAAATGTGTGCAGATGCGGTACAGAAGACGCTGTCCGTCCCTCTGATTCTACCTTCCGGGGGTTGTCTTTCTGCTCTTTCGTCCAGCCGGAGGGGGGGCTGTTGATCACCCCATCCTATGGCCTTGAGGGCGCTCCAGGCGCTACGTTCGGTCATTCTGGCCATCTTAGCCCCCGAGAGTGTGTGCAAGAATAGAAACAGCTACAGCAGAGATGCAGCTGGTCAGCATTAGAGCGGTAAAAAAAGAACAGAAGCAGAGACTGAGGTCGACTAGGGGGGGGGGTTGCAGCAGACAGGGGTGTCTCGAGGTGTATCGCGAGAGAGAGAGGGAGGGTAGCAATGTGCAATAGTTCACAAGAGCAGAAGAGGGAAATGCAGCATAGACAGAAGAGAAGGAAGGAAAAGAGACTGAGAGTGCCGGAAGAGGGAAAGAGCTGCATTGGCGCATCGGAGACGACGCTACGATTGGTGAGAATGTAAGAGAGGTCTGGAAAGCACGGGCTGGACTTGCAGAACGGGAAGGGATGGACAGGTCGCCGATTGGATGAAAATCATGATGTGCCACTGGTTAGATGGATGGCGCTAGCACGCCATTGGTCAGACGGTTACAAAAATATATATTTACATACAAACGTACCTGCTAGACGTAGTATTTTATCGAAAGGTATCTTTATTTTTGTACAGAGTATGCCACCACACTCCTTTGTTCTGCTCTCTGTTCTTTCCCACTCGCACTTGCTCAAACAAAAATATCGCTGCTAAGCGCCCGCAACTCTGAATTTCTATTGGTCAGAATATGTGTCTCAACGGTTTTCCTTTCTTTACGCATTCCGCTCCTGCCCCATATTTGTTGATTCGCTTATTGAGAAGGGACCAGTGTCTAAAAGGTGCAGTCGTGCTTTCCTTCTCAACTACATGGCGGTCGCGGCCGTTTCTTGCCTCATTGTCCTGCCCGTGACTCTTTTCAGCCCCCAGCAGCTAGCCTGCGAGGACGGCCCGAGAAGTAGACCTACGAAGTAGAAGCTTTCCATTTCGCCCCCAAAACCCACACCGTAACCATGGTCATACGTATTTCTGCACCATTTCTCATGCTATGCTTTGCGCACTCTTACCTGCTGGCGTACGTCGTACGGGACGGCCGCAGTTTGGGTCTCGCATCGACGCATAAACAGCAGTGCATCGTCAGCGTCATCGTTGCAGACTGCGACGCCGGTGTAGGCATTGGCCGTGGGGTTGGAATGGCATGATGGGCATCAGCGGAAATGAATTCAAATGAATCGAAAAGAACATGGACGACGGGAGGATTCGCAGACAGCGGCCTGGCTATGCCATGCTATGCCATGCAAAGGTGGAGCTCTGTGTGTACGTCCAAGTATGTACGCCAGTCTGTCCCTCAGAAAATGATGCCTTGGAACATTGGCGATACGGCGGACCAAATCGAAGGAGCGCACCATTTGAAGGAGTGCACTATCTGAAGGAGTGCACCATTGAAGGAGCGAACTAGTTCACAGAAGTCCAACGACTCTGCGCTACACCGAATGCATACGAAGAATTGATCGAGATATTCAAATTAAACAGGATAGATAGCCCAAAACGTCAAGATGCAGCAGAAGATAGAAATGAACTAGACACCAGACAAGGGTCCTCTTCACTTCGCATCGTGCAAGCTCAACGAAAGAGCTGTCCCCTCCTCCCCTCCACCACCTTGTACTACAACTTGCGCATAGCATATCTTGTCAGTTCTACAGTTCACGGCTCGCGGCTTCGATCGGGGGACAAATCTATATTACAGCCACACCATCAAAGAACTCTACATGGATTGAAAAGCTACCCCTGCATCCGATCTTAACCTGCTGTGTCTGGAATTGAATGCGTGTGAGAGGTAATCTATTCGCCGCAGACAAACGATTCGGTTGTCCTCCGAACATCGCCGATCACGGTGGCAATGAGGAGACAAAAAGACGGGGAGGGGAAATTGTTGAGAGGAGCGAAAATGAAAAGCTTCTTACGATGTGCGGACCGTGCCATGCCTCCAAGAAAGCTGCTACTGATCGTTTTGGCATCTTGCTTTTCCTGTTGGACAAAACCAACAGACGCTACTTTGAGATTCATCAACGCGGTCCTTTTGGTGCCTATGACTAGAATTTTGACAGCCGATCATTTTTTAACGCCTTGGCTTTTAACCAGTGCTCGCAGTCATGGTTGATGGTTGGAGACGACAGGATTGTAAACTAATTGAGCCAAAACGAAGCAAAAGAGTCCGGCGAAAATCACCTTAGCCAACCACAGCTGCCAGCCTCGCCATTCTCCCTTGATCTTCTTATTAGCGTTGAGCACTAAAAAGGCGTCCGTTCGGTCCCCACAACGAAGTTTGCCAGCACGAATAGCGTACGGGTGCTACTACGTAAGTACCTCCTCTTTCGATAAGGTCCCGTATAAGTGCTGCCCAATCGCGTATTGTGGCTGGCTCTGCCCAGGCTCCCTGCAATCTCAGCGTGACCAACATTAGCAAAGCGAGGCATAAATGGACATTCCAATTAACCAATCCTCAGCAAAACCTCTTGTTAGAAGAGCACATGATCAGACCAGACCCATAAATACGAAAAGGCAGGAAAAAAGACACAACGACCGGCAGAACCAATCGCTTTTCCATTTTGCTAGGAAAACAGGGTATCGGATAGTTGCGGTTTTCGTTGCTCCATCAATAATTTGCGGTCAGTAAACATGAGGCCGCTCGAAATTCGCCGCTTTTTGTTGAGTCACGAGAGGGGGCGTGAGGAATTTCTTGCAAACAATCGTGCGATGCGAAAACTGGCCTCGTGAAAGCTCATCCACAGACAATGCCCAGTTCTGCTGGCTGCCTCTTCACCGTATGTCATGATTTGGCCTCCAGCTCCTTTTGCGACCCGAGACCAGCGGGGCCATTGGCCGAGGAAGTCCCCTTCTACGGCTATGAAAAAAAAAAAAAAAAACAGTTATAACAAAGATTGGAGACATGTTTCCCAATGCGGCTTTCCTTGATTTTGATCCATGCCCCCGATGTACCGACCCGTGCCTGACCCGATGTGAGAAACCAGTCACGATCAGGCCGCATTGCTGCGACCACAAGTAACACCTTTGTCCTGGGCTGCGCTGCACTACCTCAAGACGTAGTGGGACTTACAGGATAGTGCTTTTGTTGGGGCTGGAGAAACACTTGTTCATATGCACACGAGTACAGATTCTAATTTTCCACATCTAATGCAGACGTTCACCGCATGTCACAGTCACAGAGACCAAGCTGTGCAAAAGGAAGCACATGGATCCACGTACCCTAATCAGTAAAAGTGTCTAGGACATGAAGAAATCTTGCATTCACTCCCCATGTCACCGTTTATTGTCGGTGTATGCTTGTCTCACCCTGCCTGCGCAGATTGTCTTACAATACCTCGTGTTTGTTCCGGAGGAGAAAAAAGAACGCATATGGAATACTTCGTACTCCGCAGAGGTGCAAAGAGTGCAGAAAAGTGCAAAGGAAGAAGCAAGTCAACCACGTGGATTTTTATCAGTAAGACCAACTTCATCGCCGATACACCGGCTTGGGACCGTCGTTTCATGTGGACTCAGAGCTTTCTTTTCACGCTTTCTGCTATGTCGGTGAAGAAAATCACAGGACCCTGCTTATCTCAGACATCTTACTCCGTGTAGCCCTTGGCTTTTTCATTACAGCATGTTCCCTGTTTCTTCGGAACTTCCCTCCTAGTCTCACCTATGTCGCCTTTATTGACAAATCTCTCCTCTCGTCCTTCTCTAGCTTAGCTTTCAAGAAAACTATCACAGGCCGAACTTGTAGCTCTTTTGTTTCTTTTTGTCTCCCCGCTACGGAATACAATCCATGGAGTGAAATGCAAATACTTTCATGCTCCAAATGCGGAGGATGCAATTATGTGGACCCCCTGGACTGTCGAAATTTTACGACTGTGCACAATTGTCTGTGGTTTCAATGTGTCTTTGCCGTCGAGGCGTTTTCATTATCCCGGTTTTCTTAATGTCTTACTTCTCGCCAAAAATCATCAATTGGCCAAAGTGACAATGACACAATGGTGCAGACTCTCATTTCAATGGATCAGTTCTCACATCTTTCCGCTCGTGTCTTTTCAGACAGGCGCGCATAGCCAATTGATTTCGCTAACGAATAATACCCCAATGCACATGATGAAAAGCGTATGCGGTCCTCCTCTTGACCTTATCCTCCTGTTCTGAGACCTTTTCATGCTGTGATGAAGCTTTCTTGGATTAGGGTTGGCTTATTTGCTGAGGTCGGTGATGAGAAAGGGGGAGGGTATATGGAAGGGGGGCAAAGAAACGGCACAGAGGCTTAGAGCTTGCCTTTCATGCTCAATGGCCTGCTTCTCAGCTTGCTGATTTGATAGAAAATGCAGCACGAGAAACTGTGTCCTGCATCTCTCCTATTCTGCTCATTATCTTTTTCTGTTACTTCAAATTCGTGATTTGAGCTTTCGCATTTGAAGGCCTTTCTCACTGATGCAACCTTCTGTGTGGAATAAATTGGAGCTTTCAAGGTACCTTTGACGTAGTCTAGTCGTAAAAGCCTCCTTCAATGTACTCTGTAGTCGGATCCTCTCGGCATCTATGTCGACGTTCGCCTAGGTTGCGCAAATATGACAAATTGTGATTAACTTTGGAGATAATTTACAAAGTACATGCTCGTACTTTTTTTCGTTCTTTACGGACTTCACGAGAGAGAAAATCGAATCTTGTGATAGCATTGTATTTTTTTTTTGTTAGTGCCACGTCTGAATTTCCCTTTCCCCCCTAGCTCTATTATCATCTGTGCGAACACCCCGTTGACGTCGAAATGACCAGGGGGGAGGTTTACGACGCAGCAGAAAGGGAAGCTAATGTCACTTCTCTGCTTCCCCGCCTCCCGCCTTGCATGAACACTGTATGAAAGGTTCGTTTCCTTGAATCGCCGACCCTCATTTTCACCTTACCAGGTGTGTGTATCTTGCTGCACAGGTACTTCGTATCGTAGCGTACGGAGTACTTTGGACGATCTCGTTCGCACTACGACGTACTTTCTTTCAAGGTTCACCCTCTTCATTTCGGCATTGTAAGGCATATACCACTCTACCTTGCCCAATGCGATTCTCACAGCTTGCGACAGGAATTTGATTGCGCTCGAGCGCTGGAAAGTGGCCATATTCTTTTTTCCTTTTGTCGTCATCATCCATGCCCCCTCCGTATTTTGTGATTCGCAATCCTTCAGAGCTGATAATGGCGGTCAGGATTGAATTGAATTTCTCTACTGATACAACCCGGCTCAGACGGACGTCGTCTTCGCCGACCTTGTTTGATTTGGATTTCCTCTTTCGGCTTCGTGAGTACGGCTGCAACCATGGCTTCCTGATAACCATAGATCACAGACTCGTCACATATCGAAATATCACATCAGGAATATTAGTTTGCTTTTCGCTAATCCATGTCCCGGTGGTCAATGCCATCCATGAAAGGTCAAGCCTTCTCTGCTCCTCCCCATATCTAAGGCTACCTTGGTCGCTCAGCTGTTCGTGCCCGAGCTTTTACGGCGTAGCGTCGCCCATTCCCCTCATTGTTTGTATTGACAAAGCCTCACCACTGTTCAAGGGATGCAACATCGTTTCTCCACCGTTGATTTGCAAAAAAGTACCTTGTCTGCATTTGGCTTTTCGCCTCTCTATTCCATGTTTGCTTTTTTTTTTTTTTTTTCAAATTTCCTTTTTCCGTAGCTCCCCGGCGGTGATCTCCCTCACAGGGCCACGTTCTTTTTTTCCTTTTCACCATCGGTGAGCTGCATAACGCTACGTGCAATACTCCGCCGCGCGCGCGGGTTTATACTCTTACGAGTAATACAGCGAGGCACTAGTGATTGCTGCTGCAGATTCCAAAGTCCATCACCGTCGCAGTGCTATTCCCATGCCCAAGATTTGCAAAGCTCTCGCTTCCCCTGGCCTGGAGCCATGCTCTTTTTTGATGGTTTCGCAATCTTTTAACCTTCTTACGAGGTGGCCTTTGCTTTACCTTGCGGAGAAAGAATCTCACCGGCGACCTTATTTCTTCTTTTCCTCCTTTGCTCCCTCAGATTTCAAATGCTACGGCGCGCAATAATGCTCATTTTGGTCTAGCCAATGAACCCCTCCACCATCCCTGTAGACAATAGCATTCATGTAGTTTTGAACAGCCTTTTCCATTGTGATATTTCTGACGAGGCACGATGTGCTCTTCCCAGCAAGATGCACTTTATCCTGTTAGGATGATATGATGTAAAATCAATCCAAATAGACAAGCTTAGATTGTTGCCATCAAATCAAAGCTGAGAAAGTCTTAACAATGGCATTCTTTCTCACTCCCCTTGTAGCAGGTTCGCAGGCGTGCGCAATCTCTCCCAAATCTTTCAGTCCCTATCTTATCGATTGGAAAGGTGTGCAAGGCAACAAAAAAAAAAAGATAAGACAATTTCGTAACTTCTGTTGCTCTCCTATAAATGTATGCATATCGAGCAATTCAGTGCGGCGCACAATAGGTTCGAATACGGAGGACAGAATCACATTTGCAGGGGTTTTGGAGTGTGATTGAGAAAAATAAAAACTAGGTAGTGGAAATTAAAAACGGGATGGCCTCCTCGATCATGGCAGCTTTTGTCACGGTCGATCCCGGCCAAGGGTTCACGAAAAGGCTCAGCGAGCCCTACATATGACTACGACGTATGTAGACTAAACAGACGAAAAAACAAACCTATGTCGCAAACGGCAATCGCCCGCATCTCTTTTTTGCTCCTTTCTGCGCTCGATGCACGCATCTTACGACCAGGCCGTACGAACTCCGCTTTTCGAGCGATGAAACTATGCGCGAATTTTAGTTTGTGAAGAACAAAATAAAATAAAATAAACTACAAAATGAAAAAAAAAAAACCCCTTTGGTTTAAGACCATGAGAGAGAAGCTCTCCTCCTTGCTCACCACACCTACGTGTAGAGACTCATGTGGTCTTCTTTGTTTTTCGCGATGTGTCGCCTCGGTCCCGAGCAGTAGCTGGCCGAGCCAATATGCAAAAAACGTTGGGGGTAGAAATTGCGAAGGATTGAACCTGCAGCTTGCCGGGAAGGGGGACCTGGAAAGGATCTCGAATTGCAAATAAGGCTGCCACCTCGCACTGCGGAGATGCATCCGGGTTTTTCTGTTCCGTCTACTTGATTAACATGAAATAAAGTAAAAAATATTGAGCAAAGAGAAGAGGGTGTCATATCAATGTATGCGCGCTCCACATGATGCACTGTTAAAAGACACTACGGGATCCGACAGCCAAAACAGACGCGAGGGAGAGGGGAGAGCCTGCCGGGGAAGAGGATAAAAAGCAGTAATAAGGAAAAGGCCATCGAGAGCCCTTTATTCTTTCATTGCGCCTATTGCGGAAAATCCGCATTGCAGCAGCCGCAGCAGCACGCAGAATATGAGTCTACGCGAGTGCTCGGTTGCGGGATGTATTGCACATTGGCATTGTATAAAGTATGGAATTTTGTTCTTCACTTGCGCAAGGACAATAGAAATCTGATCTACCGCGGAGAATTGACGATCTCCAACAGCGGCAAAATATCACGGCCGCAAAGGTCCTTTGGCCAAATCGAACCAACGACCATAGCTCCATCGAAGGCAGATGGGGGGCATATGGAGTCGATAGTGGACCAGTTAGTGCATTACAGAGGAAGTGAGCAACTCTATGCACGGCAGATGCCATCGGACGATGGGTGAGTGGGGGAGCAGAGCAGCATCTTAGTGTCCGTGGTTGCTTATCTACATAACGCAAGGACTGGACAAGAAAGATTGGCAGATATTACATAGTAAGGATTGCTTGTCAGAAGGGGGTAGCAAGCATATACGCATAAGCCAGCGATATCCACAGGCCCCAGAGAGAGAGAGGGAGGAGAGCCAGAAAGGAGAAGCCAAGGCGACAAGAAAGTTGATTATGTCAATCTTCCTTGAACCTCAGGCAACAACAGCTTCTTCCAAAATTAGCCCACATTAGATTTGCAGAAAGAAGCAATATTAGCACAAGGAAAAGCGGAGTAATTATTGATAATTGGGGCTAAATAAAAATAGAAGCAGAGAAGCACCGAGAGGAACTCACACGCACATATTGCATGTGTGCAATGCAAGGCGCTTGCAAGTCTGTGATGAACAAAATTAGCCCGCATTCTTAGGGTTTCTAATTTGGGCAAATACTGAAATTAGCCCGTTGTTCTCGAAGACAGAGCGGTTAATTTAGTCCGAATTGTTCAGAGCACGGGACTGGCTTCATCGACCGGAGACGGAGAAATGAAGAGGGCAGCGAGGGCAGCCAGATGGACAACAAGAAAGCTTGCTCGTCCTTCGGCCCCCTCTCGTCCCCTCCCCCCCTGTCAAGCTTCCTGCACGATCTGAAGAGCCGTCACCCCAGTCGACCAATTCCCGTGCGAAGCAGCCCTCCGTATTGATCCGCACAAGCCACTCATCCCTGTTAAATCACAGCGCGCTAGAGACGGTTGGTCCCGGTACGTTGACTGCATATGCACGAGCCTTGTATTCGTCACATTAGCTCTCCGGACTTTGTCCAATGATATTTCAGAACAGCTTCCTTGGCTCTCAGCGTCCACACCTCCTTTTCGACCTCACAGCTTTCAGCCATTGCCTTTTCCTTTTCCCTCAACCCCCCCGCTAATGCTGCTTGTGTACATCATGTACGTGCGACTACGTACATGCGGTATACTTTCTTCTGAGAGCTTAACATCGGTACCTTGCTGCCCAGCATATCTCCCGTCCATGTTTTCTCTGCCAACTGAAGTATCTCTCGTGATGCTGGCTTGAATGAGATACTCGTGTCTTTGTACTTTCTCTGTAAGCATATTTCAAGCAGACTCTTCAGCGAGGACCACAAGACATGCTCCTAGTCTGGTTTTGCTGTGAATGAACCCTGGTCATTGCCCGCCTTTTGCCTCTTCAATTATGTGCCCTCTGTTCAAGCATAACCGATTTACAACCGATTTTATTCCCTTTCCCCCTACTCTGTACTTTTCTCGACCCTTATTGCTTGTTGAATCGTCTCATACTAGGCCGAGCTAGACTCCTCTTAGATCTAATTGATTTAGCTGCAAAGGCATTTGAGGCATCGATGCTTTCTCGCAACCAATTCAGGTCGTGACCGCTCATCTTCTAGCTCTTATTTGTGAGCTGCTAGCGAGGATCAGCCGATCTTTCAACAAGGAAATCATAGGCGAGGCGTACGTGACCATAGCAACTGCAATGGGCAGGCCAAGTTTTGCCGTCTGCACCCTTTTCAAAGTGACTTCTAGAGAGCAGCAGCCCAGATAGGGGTCATTTCCAACGCCTTCGTTTTTTCTACTTTGTATGGCAGTATTTCCCGCAACTACACATGTTTCTTTGTGTGTATGTAGAACAATGGGAAAGGGCACAACGGACTTGACCGGGTTGGATCGGAGCATGGGTCCTTCGCACGTCTTTTACCGTTTCTTTCGCGGACCAGCTTGTCCGCGCAGAGACAGGGTTCTTGACGCACGTTCGCATCCACAGTCAGTGTGTACATGCACCACATAATCATAGTGCATATTACACAAAGTATCTGCGTATGTGCGTGCTTGTACGAGAACATTGGGCGGCTTTCATGTGTTTTTAATCTCTCGTCTTAACCTTTTGTCACTTCACCGCGGCTTTCAGATGCAGAGCACGGTATTACATGCGCTGCTGGAGAGAAGTAGGAAAGACAAAATGGGTCTCTTTCAAAGTCACACAGATTATCTTGAGTCAGCTGTCAAGCATGTACAGCAAAGTTTATCCACGGGATTTCCTTCTTTGTCAAAGGCGAGAAAGCCGTTACGAATAAGACGGGCAGAAAGTGAAATGAGATCGACATAGGAATAAAAAAGCAGAGCACCACCAAAAAAGAGCATATCGAGTGCCAGACCCCTGGCCACTTCGGCGAACAAACAAAAGACTGGTGTCCGCTTTTTGCTTATTCAACGGCCATTGGGCAGAGCTGTACCTCTTTCGGTATCAGGCCTTGAGGAGCTTCTTTTTTCCTTCTCCGCATAGATAATGTGATAGGAGAGAGAAAAGCAGCAGATGGTGGGCATGAAAAAGGAATGGTATGTGTGAGTGGGTTGCCAATAGCTCGAGCAGCTACAAATGCAGCAAAGAGAAGAGTTTCCCTTTTTGCTACTGAGCTTCGTCCGCACCCTCGAAGCTAGCCTCGCCTTTTCTGCTGCTGGTCCTAATATAGCGTACGTACTATTACATAGTTCTTGAGTGCGCTCAAGAAAAAGGTTTGCCCTATCTTTCTCTGCTTGGCAATATCACACCCTCTTACCCCAATCCCCTGCAAGTCTAAGTTGGTCCGCGCAAATCAGATGCGTGCGTGTACCTCCATCAGTAGTCCGCTCTGCAAATCCAGATGTGGACGAAATATTACCCCCAAAAATCCTCCCTCCTACCCCCGGTTCTATTTCTGAGAGTGGGATGCCCGTGCCGACTTCAGACCCACCCCCAGCAAACCCCAATGTCACCAATAAGCGCAGGGCAGACGCCTTTGTCTTCTGCCCTTCTGCCCATGACCCGCACTTCGGCTTCCCGTCTCGTCTCTATATTGACGAGAGCGTACTAGTGTGCTCTGCGTTGCGGGTGCAGCTACAGACTACAACACACCACCGCATATGCACCAAGGTCGCCGTTGGCCGTTCGGTCCAACACTCATCTGCCCTCTCTATGTGGCCAAAAAAAGAAAATGTTCTACTAGCCGACCAGTCACGTCTCTCGAATCTCTGTTCCAAGAATAGAACATGCTGTCCACCTAAGAAAAGAAGCAAGCACAGAAACTGGCCAATCTGCCACCAGCTCTCGCGATGGTCTCTGGGAAACAAGCGCGGCCATCTCAACGGCGGCCCATGATATAAGTCTTTGAGCATCTCCAGCTTCACATCCACATTTCTCTTTCTCCTTCTTGTTGAATCAAGGCAAAGTTGTTATCCAGTGTTTTCTTCCATTTTTGTTCTTCCTTCTTCTTCTCTTCCGTCTCGCAATCCATCGCCGGTGTCTTCTTCACAACACTCTTCCGTCTCGCCTCCAACCTAGAAACTTTTCAAAAGTTCACCTGACCCGGCATACACAATCCTTATCCAGAGAACAGCAAGCCGGTCTTGCTCGGATCCAGTCAATCATTCACGAACGCTTCATTTTCAGTATTATTATCTAATCTCCCTGTCACGAACCATATCGTCTGCTTTTTGTTTTGATCAGCGGGACTACAGGCTTGGTCCCTTTCCTATTATCAATCCCTCTCTTCTATTGCCTTTACTGGGGCTGCTGGCTTGGACCCCCCATCCTTCTCCTCTCTCTTCCCTACCACACCCCCCTCCCCTGCCTCCCCATTCTTCCGCCTTTTATTTGGTCCAGACGTTGACAGTGACCTACCCACCCACACTCCTCTTTGCTTTCCTTGCCTTCCCTTTTCCTTCAGGGACCCCGGCTCGCTTGTTAGTCAACGCAAAAGTACCCTATCAAGCAGCAAGATACAAATGTCGACTCTCTCCCCCAAGCACACGCTGGACGGCATCATGAAAGCAGCTTCAACGTCTTCTACATCTACAACCAAAACAACGACCAAGACGACAAAAACAGTCAACATGGCCGTTCCTCACTCAACAAAGCCAAAGGCTGCCGCCGCCAAGGCAGCAAAAGCCAATTCCACTGCCAGCGCTGACAGCTGCACAAAGCAAAAGAGCACACAGATGCACCGCCGCTCAAGAACAGGTGCGCTTGCACACATTGCCCTCCACTTTCATAAGATATCCGAACTAACATTCTGCAGGCTGCTACACTTGCCGCCTACGGCGCAAGAAGTGCGACGAGGGCGCTCCCCTCTGCACTGCCTGCAAGCACCTCGGCCTGACTTGCGAGTACAAGCGGCCGCACTGGTGGAGCAACAACGAGGCTCGCCGCAACCAGAAGGACGACATCAAGATGATCATCAAGCGCAAGAAGCTCTCGGAGAAGTCGTCCTCGCAGACGACCATCCAGACATCCGTGAGCACGCCGCCTGGTCTCTCGCACTCTCTGCCCACATCGGCCACCTTCTCCGACCCGCTTGACCGGACACGGTCCGCCTCCATCGACTCGCACTTCTCATCCTTCAACTTCAACAGCCCCGCCACCTCATCTGAGTTTGGCTTTGGCGGAAGCGCCAGCGCCTTCTCGACACCCCACCCAGAGTTCATGTTTGCCAATGCCTTTGCACCATACGACGTGGACATCAAGACAGAGCGCCAGATCTTGGTCAACGACGTACCAACGCTGCGCGAGTCCACAACGTCGACCTTCAGCACCTTCCACACGCCGCCACCGCCTGGCACCGTGCTTCCGCAGTACCCAATGGGCTGCGGCATGGATGCCATGGACGGCAGCATGGGCGTCATGGGCCTGGGCATGAGCGGCGAGGGCGGCGAGTGGATGGAGCAGGTGTACTCGGAGCGGCGCGAGTCGACAACGGAGGAGACGCTCAACATGCAGTTCTTTGACTTTGCGCACGCCAACTCGCGGCAGGTGGCGATCGAGCTGGACGAGGGGGACCAGCGCCTGCTGGACCACTTTGTGCAGTTTGTGCTGCCGACGCTGTTCCCGATCCTGGAGTCGAACCAGCACGGGTCGGTGGGATCGGACCTGATCCTGCCGGCGCTGCAGGGCAACAAGTGCTACCTGCACTGCTGCCTGAGCATCGCGGCGCAGCACCTCAAGGCGGCGCTGGGCCCGCAGCAGGGCGCTGAGCTCAACGCGGACATTATGCGGCACCGCTACGCGACCATCGCGGCGCTATGCGACGCGCTGGCGCGCGACGAGAACCACCAGCAGATCCTCGAGGCCGCGCTGGGCCTCATCTTCTTCCAGTGCTGCGTCGGCCGCTTCGACGACGCCCTGCCGGACGTCGCCTGGCACCAGCACTTCCAGGCGGCGGCCTCGCTGGTGCAGAAGCTGGACCTGCCGCGCATCGTGACGGCAGCGACAGCAGCCGCACCTGAAGCGCAGCCAGAGCAGCAGCAGGATCAGCCGCAGGTGCAGCAGCAGACGCCCTTTGACATGACGCTGACGTCCTGGATCGACATCCTGGGCGCCACGATGCAGGGGCGCGCGCCGACGTTCGCGCACACCTACCGCGAGAAGCACCTCTCGCCGCCGCAGGCTTCGTCGCTGGGCCTGCGCGAGCTCATGGGCTGCGAGGACCGGGTCATGTACCTGATCTCGGAGATCGCCTGCCTGGAGGCGCTCAAGGCGGGCGGCATGGACGACATCATGCTGTGCCAGCACGTCAGCGTGCTGGGCGACCAGATCGGGCTGACCGAGGTGGGCGAGGCGCCGGTCAAGCTGCCCTTCAACGCCAACGGCTCGCTGAGCCCCAAGCAGCTGAGCAAGAACATGACCGCCGCCTTCCGCCTGGCCGCCCGCGTCTACCTGTGCTCGCTGGTGCCCGGCTTCCACCCGGCCCAGGCCAGCTGCGTCGGCCTGGTCGACAAGCTGACCGCTGTCCTGCACACCATCCCCTGCGGGCCCGCGGGCTTCGACCGCAGCGTCGTCTGGGTCTACCTCATGGCCGGCGCCGCCTCGCTGCCCGGCTCCGCCTTCCGCGACCTCTTCGAGGACCGCATCGAGCAGATGAGCGACGCCGCCCACATCGGCTCCTTTGGCCGCGTCGTCTCGCTCCTGCGCGAGGTCTGGCACCAGCAGACCCTCCTGCAGCAGCAGCAGCAGGCCCAGTCGCCCCAGGGCAGCGCCGCCTCGCCGGTCGGCTCCCCCCTGGGCGAGGGCCAGCAGTACATCCACTGGCGCGAAGTCATGCAGATGAATGGTTGGGACTTCCTCCTAATCTAATCATCCCCCCCACTCACATCACCCACACTCAACCATCGGAAAGAGCTGGCTCTCTTTCTTCTGCATGATCGCCAAAGCTC
This sequence comes from Hawksworthiomyces lignivorus, assembly GCA_002917075.1. Classification (NCBI taxonomy): domain Eukaryota; kingdom Fungi; phylum Ascomycota; class Sordariomycetes; order Ophiostomatales; family Ophiostomataceae; genus Hawksworthiomyces; species Hawksworthiomyces lignivorus. The sequence goes on along the minus strand of NTMA01000032.1, from coordinate 388,505 downwards.
AACAACAAACAAAAAAAAAAGAAAAAACAAAAAAAAGAGATGGAAACTTAGAAGAGAACAAGCCGCAAGGCACTGGGAGGGATAGGAATAAGAAACACACTGGATAACAACTTCAAGGAGAATGAGAGGTACTGGGATGATAACGAACCTTTTCTTTTCTTGTTTTATCGGGACATCATATACCATGGGATATTGCATTGATTCGGTTATTTTTCTGCATATTGGGATAGGGACAAACCCTCTATAGGATCATGGGATAGGAAAGGACATGAAAGGAACAGAGGATTAGCTAGTCATACCCAGAAATCTCACCACAGCCTCGTGGAAAAAGAGAAAAAGACGCAAATTTAAAAAAAAATGCGAAAATCATTCTTCAAACAAAAACCAGACTGAACTCAAACTGCATTCAAGTGAACAATGAACCAAAGAAAGGAAAACAGTAGCGTTTCCTTCCATCTGCTCTATTGAGACTCTGGCTCCTTCTTTTCTTATATACACAATGTTCTACACACCGCATCGCAGACCGGGCGCCAAAGTAAACAAGAGACATCGCCGGCGCTGTAGAGAGCCGCCAGAGCAGAAGTTACTGAACTGTGTCCCGGTACGGCCTTGATGTTATCCTTCTAATTTCCCTTTGAGCAAGAACCTGTTTCTGTTCGCGCCTGTCGAAGATTCGTCCTGATCTTCCACACGAGACTGGCTGGCTCTCGAGACAATTCCTTCCAGCGCGTACGCGTGTAGGAGAGATGAGAAGAAAAAAGAGGCGGTAGGCAAGTAAACAACGATGAGATTCCAGAAAACCCAGGGATCGAAGCGCTCTGCGATCTCCAGGCGGCTGCCCTTACCAAAGTGTCGGTCCTTGTGTGCATTCCCAGCCCGTAGTGGCTCGTTTCTCTTCCCCAGCGCTCTTAATCTTGCCTCCGGGCCGCCATGCATCGCACTTCAGAGCCGGCCAACAGATACCGCGCGCCAGCAAGACAAGAAAAAAAGAAGCTTAATAGGTGGATTGGTTGGAGACATTGGGCAGACGGAAATCTGTATAGAATAGCCAGGGCTAGATGGAGGCCATCTGGGGGCCGAACAGCGGCAAGACAGATTGCAAGCAATTTTTCCTGGGAACTGCTTGTACATTTTGCATCTGGCCAAAGAAAACAAAGACATTATTCCTCAGCCAGGGAGCCAGTCGTTCACACCCATTTGCCGATATTATGACGTTAAAAAAAGAAAAAAAAAAAAGAAGAAGCCGGCGCTATCTGGTACGGCGGCTAGCAACATTCTACGTAGGTCTTTTCTCTTCGAATTTACCTTCATTTACTATTTCCTTCACCATTTCCTGCAAGGGCACGCAACACCTAATCGCGTCACTCAACGGCCGTTGGCGGGATCGACCCGAAGACGATATCCCAAACTAGCAAACAACCATCATTTTTGGGGACCATGCACGCCATTATCACAAAAGTCCACGAACCAACAGACAACCAAGCAAACATCGCCTTTGCTGCAGACTGGTAGCAGTTATGATGTTAGCATTGCTATGGGGTCTCTAGTTCTCAAAAAACAGTAGGTTGTTCTTGCGGTCCTCTGACTTTTATCACTGTCACTATCAACTATCCACACCAGCGCGAAAGAGCCTGCGGGAAGACAGAGACTTGGCCACAGAATCTGCCTATGACATTTGGGTCTCAACCGCCTTGCTTCAGATCTTATTAGAGTAGAAAAGATGTCATCATCATAAAAACGCTTAACACGTGACAAGACACGCAGCATTAAGGATTAATCAATTTTACGTACATACTTTTTCACTTATTACTTTGCCGCTGACGTGCTCCTGCTCATTTTGCAGTGTCGATTTTCCTATTTTGGAAACCGCGAATAGGAGGTCCTGCTTCATGTCAAATCCCTGTCGAACACTAAGAGCCAATCGCGACTTCCTGCTCACCAATTTTTGCTTCTTAGTCATTTTATTCCTGAAAGGGGCTTATTCACTTTCGCATTTTTTCTTATCATTTTATCCAATACTTTTTTTTCTTTCCTCTAGACAAATATCACTAACTACTCCCCGCGAAACGCCAGCCAACCACTGAGAGTCCCTGAACCAGGTTCAACGTTTCAAAACTGTCCTGCCCCTATACTACGCAATGGCTTGCGTTGTAATATAGGTTGCAGTCAATTTTCGTATATGCCTCTTCATCTCTTGTCTGCGAAACAAGAATCCCCGACTTTGATCGCCCGGAGATCAGGATCCGCGCTCGGGAGAAAAACAGCTTTGGTGATCGGGTTCTCCTCTTCTTTTTCACTGGTCCCGCCCCAAGCAGCTCAGGCCAGGTCAGACCGCAGCATGCTATCGTATCTCGCACAGTAAAAATGGCTTATGAACAGAACACAAAGAACTAGCAAAGAAAAGGTCGGCGGCCTCTGACCGACGGCGGTTTTCTCTTAGACGGCCAGCAGAAAAAGTGTAAGAAAACAAGAAGAAGAAATAAAGGTATGCACGCATGCGCATCAAAAGAGGAACGAAGAGGAAGAGGCAGCCCAGGCATGAAAGAGAACGGAAGACGACGAACCCGCAGAACAGCTTCGTCATCGTTTGTCGTCCTCGCCTGCGCCTCAGGACCTCTGAGGCAGAAGAAAATAAACCGTGGCCATCCGTTTGCAAAGACCAGCACCTGGGTCTGATTTTAGCTACAAATGGATTTTCTCTACGCCGTTTATAGCCAACGGTTGTAGATGAAGTGCTAGTCCGGCTGACCAATGGACTGCGAGTTTTCCAGCTTCTCTCAGCAAAGACGTTTGGAGAGGCAGTGAGCTGCTCTCCATTTGTGCTTCAGGAGTCAAATAGGAGCCAAAAAATGGAGCCAAAATGGAGCCAGTTGGGGGCCACGCTCAAGCCAGTACGCCCAGACCAGTCAAAATCTACCACCCACCCAGAGCTTAATACGACGCCGGAGCAGCCCCTGCAGACGCCCACCGAGCGCTTGCACAGAAAGCACCAGCAAAATGTCCGTCCTCTGACCTCTAGTCCGGCGGGACCCTACCAACTGGCGAAACGGCAGTGCCTCAGATCTAGGCGGTGGATTGCTCACCATGCCCGCCTTGGGCGCTCCGGTGAAACATTTACCTACCCCTTCCTTGTCGCACTACTCGTGATCTCTCCTTTTCTGCGTACTCTTTTGCTGCGTTTCCTTTTGGTGTATGCTCTATGATGCTCGCTTTTATCACATTGCTCTTCGCTTGCAAGGGGTTCTATTCGTCTTTTTGGAGAGCACAATGACTCCATTCCGACGGGTCTTCCAAGGATCGTCTTTGTCCCGGAAGCCCGGACCCTGTATACCACTCTATCTTATTATGTTCAACTGCGTAAAAGTTTCGCCAGCGTCTGCGGTGGCCTGGCTAGAGCCAGCCATAGTCCCACTTTGTCAAACAAAGAAACACACGATGAGATCACTGGCCTCCAGCGGCCGGTCCAGGATGTGGGCAGTGCGTGAGGCACCACCTTATTCTTACACAACCCATTTTCACAGGAGGAGGATGGACCACTCGTTTATCGATGGCCGTCAAGTGTTTTGTTTCTGTTTCTTTTGTTTCTTCGTTTTCTTTCACAGCCTCTGAATTGTTTGTTCTGTGAACAACCTCTTGCTTTGTTCTTTCACCTTCTCTTCTTCTCCTCTCTGGCTGGCCTTTTTTTTTTTCAACAGCCTCTCTTTCATATATCGTAACTGGACACTTGGAGTCAGGCAACTCCTCAGTTCAGATCAGCTAATGAAAGCTGGACCATCTGACCGAAATCTGCTTCGTGAATCACTGGCTTTGGCCCTGGGTGGCTGTCCTTTTCTTATATTTGAGAGGCCTTCTTTGCCGCCGACCCTTTTCTCCCAGGCGTCTCGCTTGTTCCTATTTTCGGATTTGGTTTTTGCCTCTTCAAAAGCTTTTTTTTAAAACATTGTTTATTTTCTAGGAGCTCATTTCTACCAGAGATATTCGGCAATCGAAGATCTTCTATTATACCTCTCCCGCAGAAACTGTTCCATATTTTTCTGGTCGGTGCTGGCCGCACATCACTTCCTGCATCCATCGATACATACATTTACCATTGAGAAATATTATTCAACACGGCTATACGCAGGCGACTCTTGCATTTTACGAAACATTATCAAGCGACAACAGCATTTATAATTCACACAAAAACACGCTAGGTATTAGAGAGAGATACACGCCTCGGACATGTCGAGATCACCACGCAGCAGAGCAGCTTGGCTGCTCCTCGTAGCTGCTACGGGAATACCGAACGATGCTGCCGCCCATACGATCCCACTTCATGAACTTGCATTCTGGGAGCGTGCTGCATCCACATCGACTTGCGCAAGCGGCTTCTCACAATGCCCAGGAGCGAATCTGCCGAGCAATTTCTGCTGCTCAACCGGCTCGAGCTGCGATCTCCTTGCGGGAAACACAACGGTCCTCTGCTGCCCAGCTGGACAAAGCTGCGAGACAATCAACCCGATAACATGTGATTTAAACCAACAAAATCCAGATGTCAACCCGACCGCTCCTATCAAAACGACGGCGCTGAACGGTGTCCTGGTAAAGTGTGGTGATGGCACCTGCTGCCCATTTGGCTACTCATGCGACAGCTCCAATCTCTGCGTGGTGAACGTGAACCAGAATGCCGCGCCGATCCAGACTGTTGGAGCTGGCAGCCCTGAAACAACAACAAGTGCAAAGCCGCCACCAGCGACCACCACGCCGTCAACAACCCATACGACGCAGCAGACAACCCCTGCTGCCGTCACCGTCGAGCAGGCCTCCTCACCAGCGTCTGCTCCCACACATTCGGCAACGGGTGCGACCACCAGCACGACAGGTGCCGGCGAGAGCGCTGTTGCTAGTGCCGCCTCCACATCAGGCGGCGGCGTTTCTACGGCCTCTGTCGTCGGTGGTGTGATCGGCGGAATCGCTGGCCTCCTCCTCATCGGCTCGGCCGTATGGTTCTTGTGCGGCCGCCGCCTTCGCCAGCGGAACAGCAGCGCCAGCTGGCGACGCGACCCCGGCGGCATGCCAGACAGCAAACTCAACCGGTCGACGTCGTCCTTCGGCAACATCATCAACAACCCGCTTGCAATCAGCTCACCTAAGCCACAAGGCGATGTGACAGCATTCCGGACCGATTTCATCCGCAAGCCGCTGTCGTCTGGGGAATATTCGCGGCCGGTCACGCCGGCTGGTCAGATCCACGTCAGCGGCGACAATGGCAGCCCTGTCGGCTACAACCCGAGCGCATCGTCGCCCCCTAGCGCGAGCGCAGCGGCGCGCAACCTGTCACCGTCGCCGCCGCTGCCGCCGCCACCACTGCTGGCGATCCGAACAGCACGGGACTCGATCGCAGTGGCGCCCATCCGCTCCATGCGCACCTCGCCGCCACGCCACCAGCCGCGGGAGCCGAGCACGGAAGAGATCAATGTGGGCGTGGACTTGAGCACCCTCGGCTACGGCGGCGACTTCACTACCAGCCCCCAGGACATGGTACCGCCGCTGCGCACATCCGCGGTGGCACCTGCTGGCGCGCCGCGCAATTATGAAGCAGCAGGGCTGGGGCTGGCACCACCACCGGCGCGGCGGCGAAGCCAAGACCGCATGACGACCTTCAGCAGCCTGATGATGGAGGCCAGCTTTGACCCAGGGCGGCCGTTTGTGCCGGGCAGCGTCCAGTCGTCGCCGGCGTCGCGGCGGAGGTGAAGCGGATCTTCGCTTCCTTCCCTTTCCTTCCCTTTATTTCTTTTCTTTCCTTGAGTCACTCAAACCATTCATTCCTTGCTGCATTGTAAAAGCATTTTGAGATACCAAATAGAGACCAGCATATCGAGTCAAGGGGTCGGGGTCCAGACATATTCTGTTGCCATCATTCATTTTTTTGGGAAGTTTTTTTAAGCTGCATTTATCACGCACACACACACACTCTCTCTGTTTTCATTCGTCCTTTTTGTCTTCTTAATACCATATCTTTTTAATGTTGTTTCTTTTTGGTGTTTTTCTTCTGGATTTTGGAGTTCAGGATAGGATGTACTATTAGAAAGTCATACGATCTCTAAGCGCCTATTGCTGCAAGGCGAATTAACTTGAAACAATCGTCATTCAGCTCTTTACCGTAAAGCTAGTTCTACCACGAGAAGATATAATAGCGTGAATATCGTTGATAGAATGGATCTGTCATAGCTCCACAACGCCTTGTGTCTTGTTTAGTGCTATGCGGCAATGGATCCTGTCTCAGCTACCTGATGCATCGGCGATGGCCTTGTTCTCCCGCAGAAGTTTGACTATAGCCTCGTTGCCTCTTTCAATCGCCACTGAGAGTAGCGTCTGGCTAGCATTGGCATCGACTTTGACTGCATCAAGAAGCAGCTTCACCACAGCTGCGTGTCCTTGATAGGCAGCGATCCACAACGGCGACCTATTGGCCGTAGCAGGGTCGCCAACGTCGGCCTTGTTTTTGAGCAAAAGTTCGGCCATGGCTGCGTTTCCGCGCCAGGAAGCGAGCCGCAACGCGGCCGCTTTACCCGTAGTTAGTTTGTTGACGTCAACCGTAGTTTCGAGCAAAATTTCGACTACGGTTGTATGCCCTGCATTTGCTGCCACCAGCAGTGGCGTCCGCCCTAAGTCATCGGCTGCATTGACGTCGATTTTTCCCGTATTAAGAAGCAGCCTGACCACAGCCGCATTCCCACAAGCGGCGGCAACTATTAACGGTGTCCACTTGCTATTACTCGTAGCGTGGACGTTAGTTTTGTGGGAGTCAAGAAGCATCTTAACTACCTCTATAAGACCCAACTTAACGGCAAAGTGGAGGGGGGTAAAACCGTCAACATCCTGAGCATCAACAATGATGTTATCCACGCCAAGAAGTAGCTCAAGCGTGGCTGTTTGCCGGGCTTTCACGGCTATCCAAATAGGTGCTCCCCTGTACCCATATCCTGCATTGACGTCGGCTTTGTACGCGAGAAGTGCCTTGGCTACAGCCACGTGGCCCCTCCAAACGGCAAAGGAAAGTGCTGTCCAAACGACTTCACCCTCCGCACTGCTGTCGTCGGATGTGGTTTTGGAGAATAATGTGTCTACAGCGTCTTGGGCCTTTGCGGCAGTTCCAGCGCTACGAAAGGTGCTATAACATCGCGCATGTACATCCGCGCCGCTCTCAAGAAGCAAGTTTGACTACAGCCTCAGACCCCATCATAGATGCACACATCAAAGGCGTCAAACCCCCATTGCTTTTTGAGTTGACACAAACCTTGTCTTGACCGCGGTCTCATTCCTCATCGCCGAGAAAAAAGAGAGCATAGATCCAATACCTATTTCATGAAAATCTGTGTTGCTTCGGAGAAGTAGCTTGGGAGCATTCCCATGCTCATTCGAAGATGTTAGCAGCAATGGCATGGAGCTGTCTTCGAAGCAATTTGCATTCACATCGACTCCGTTCTCGACGAGCAACCTGGTCATGGTTTCGTTTCTTATCATAGCCGCAACCAGGAGCAGAGTATGGCCATTGAAAAACGCCGTATGCATTTTGGCATTCCTTTCAAGAAGCAGCTTAATTGCCGTCCCAAGTCCCCTTGAGGCAGCCGCGTAAACCGGGATTATGATGCTAGCATCTGTGTCATAAGCAGTGATATTCTCAAGAAGTAGCCTAATCATATCATCGTGCTTCATTGCCATGGCAAGGGCAAGCGGCGTTTGGCGGAAATCGACATCGCTCATAATGTTATCGGCCCCGTTCTCAAGAAGCAGCTTGACCACAGCTACATGCCCATTCGCAGCAGCCCAACAGAGAGGCGTCCAACCGCGTTTGGGATTTGTTCCGGGGGCATTATCTTCGGTAGAGTCAGGGAGGGGTACAAGTCCACTCTCCGAGGTGCCCTTGGAGGTCTTTGGTATTTGGCGATACAACTTGATCATGTCCTCGAGCCCTTGTGTGGCGAGTGCGACTGCCAACTCATCAGGTTTACTCTGCTCGTTTACATTAGCCGCACTCTCAAGTAGCAGCCTCACCTCCGCTTCATGACCGTTTCTAGAAGCCCACGAGAGCGGCGTCCCGCCATCATTATCTTTCACGTCGACCATGAGGTTGCTAAACTTGAGCAGCAGCATGACTACCGCGTTGTGCCCAGCCTCAGCGGCATACGAAAGCGGAGTCCGACCGTCGCTATCAATCGCGTCGATGTGGGCGGAAACCAGGGTCTTCATTCTGCAGCAGACTCATAAAATGATAACGAGATGCTATGTGAATTACGGTAATCCCTTGCACCGGACAGTATGGTGATACTGGCATTACGTCATTGTAAACGTCTATCCATAGTGCAAATTGCTCTGGTGCCTGAACGAAGTAGTTCAGAGGGTCACTCTGAGGGGACATCGTCTCGATTGCTAGTGCGTGTATCAACCACAACGTCGCAGCATAGGCGAGAAGTGGAAACTTTGCTTCTAAATGGTTCTGACCGCTGGTCATAGACTGGCCCACTTCCTCCATTGCTAGGTACCGCATACAGGTCCGGAAGAGTCGATGGTGTGCAATTATGGCTAGATCGCTACCTAGTCCACCGTTTAGTATCGAAAGGCCGTTCTCAACAAAACCCTTGACGGACTGATGAATGAACTGTACGAATCGCTTCCTAGTTTTATTTATGCGTACAACCTCAGCGAGGCCGCAGGTGAGCCTTTTTAGTCTTGTCTCCATCTTTTCATTGCTAGATTGATAATCGGCACCCGTCTCGTATTTACTAAATGAATGGTATAGTTCACTGCCTTCGTCGGTGTCAATGACCATGGCCCACCGAATTTCGTCCAAAGAGAGAGGTCGTGTCGCGAAGCAGATCCACATCATGAGTTTGCAAGTAGCCGATGGATCTGATGTGCTTTGGATGAGCTTGTCATACAATGCATCCAAGTTGGGAGGGATAGCATGAACCTCGTCTTTGATCCTCTTGGTCGTGTCCCCCTGACGATGACGACGTAAAACTTTGTCAATGACTATACGGACCCATTGAAACATGCCATTGGCACGATCCTGAATCAGGTTCGAGATCTCGGTTTCCCCTGGATCACAGAACTGAGGAAGCTTGCATCGTATGTAAGTTGCAATGTCCCTTCCATTCTCTTCTGCAACGTCGATAACAGATCCGCCATGCAAGTCCAAATTTAGATGGTGACGAGAACTGAGGCAGATGTGGAGCCGCGAAGCGGCGGCAGGCGACAGGCCCTGAAAGAGGGACGCGAAGTACTCGGCCAGCTCCACCGCGTCATCTTCGCCGCTTTCATCCAGCGCGTCGACAAGCAACCAGACCGAGCGGCTCTCCAAGACAATATCAAGCCATTTTGAGAAGAATCCAAGCAGTTCGTTTGGGTGTCATTCCCACCCGCCTTGGCATTTGTACCTCTTGCACTTCTGCTGAAAAGCATCCTGGAGGGCCGCAAGCGCTTCGGGGACCTTTTCAAAGGCTTGAGCGAGAAGCGACCGGAAAAGGCCCAGCGGCGTCTTTTGCAGTTTAGTACCGCCATCGTCAAAGAAAAATGAGAGAATAAGCGGATCTTCACCAGTCACAGATTCCAGATTGTCGAGAACATATCGAATCAACGTCGACTTCCCAGAACCGGGCTTCCCCCTAATTCATAGCAACCGCCCACCGTGCAACGCCCAGTGCTCATACTCCTTACGCCTGAAGAACCATTCGCAGTTTCCCTTGGTTGCAAATATCACATTTAGAAGCCTAGCCTCCATTTCTGGAAAGGCCAGCGATGCCAGACAATCTTGTGACGACTCTGCTAGCTCACGTTGGACTTGATCTTGGCCTGCACATTTCAGTTAGATAGAGCTCTACGCGAACGACAAAGTTGGCCATCCTTACCGGAGTTCTGATTAAAAATTTGAGGCCCTGTGAAAGTAGAGTATGGAAATTGGTAGCCAGGCCCTGTGTTGCTGCAATGGGAACTGCCGAATGTGCAATATTGGTTTCCAGAACCATAGTTGTGGAAAAGTGAGTGAGCGCGGTCCATTGCGCTGGCCAGGGTCTGTCAACCGATGGCTACATAGGCAAATTGTCCCTCGGGTGTCCCAAGAAATGCCAATACTTATTCCATGCGACACGACATCGGTGGATTGTCAGTCCTGAGAAGGCAGCGAAGCTACTCGCCGTGGCACACAAACTAATCTAATACCATAGGCAATGAGAGCATTATTCAATAGAGAGCATCTCTTCCATTTGCTCACGATCTCTACACGGCGTATGAAGAACATGACAGAAAAGAACAAATAGGCATACTAAAGCCTCGTTGACAGAGCAGAAGCCCGCAACACTGGATATTTCATTTAAGAGGAAGCAGCGCTGACGAAAGTAGCACAATGCAATATTATGGGTTTGTTGACAATCACGAAAGAGCGATTTTTACCGTTGAAATGGATGGATCGAATAGGCGTGAAAGACCAGCTAAAAAAAAGAAAACGAAAAAAAAAAAAAAAAAAAAAACAACGGTCAAACGGTGCCCAAGTAGATAAGGCTGGGGAACGAGACGTTCTGGTTTGTTCTTAGCCGAGAGACCCCATGATTACCTTGCATGCTGGACGCCAAAGCCAGCGAATAAACTCTGTGAAGAAAGCAAAAAAATAGGTGGAGTGTCCGCTTTGTTTGATCTCTTGTCCGGAAATCAAGTATATCTCCCTTGCCTGTGGTACGGGGCCGGATACGTCGTCTCCGTGCCCTGCGCTGTCACCAAACTATTTCCGTCTTTGCAAAGGCAAAAAGACAAAGAAAGACGCGGCATCAAGGTGAGATCGCCTGCAAAGAAAATACACCAGGAATATGCCAATGTCATGGGTATTCTTCGGCGGCTCTAGCGGCAGTCCCTGGGATTCTCAATCACAGTGCAGACCGGGGACGATCAAATACGAATCTGCACTTTAAAACCCAACCTTGTGACAAGCCGTCAAGCCAATCCGCCTTATGTTCACCCATGATACGCCCACTCTGGTTGCATTGCTTGTGATGGCTCTTAATCGTCACCAAAGTTGGTTTGGTGCATTCATTTTCAAGGCACAACCAATTCGCTCATTCACCGCTATGGCAATGGTGATGAACTAAAATCCAGCGTGGCATATCGTCCTGCTAGCATCGCACAGCTAGCCAATCCGAAACTGCCTCGTTTATCCCTTGCTGAGTTGTTTGCACTTTTAGAGTGCGATGTGAGAAGCATCATGATATCAGGCCGAAAGCGGTACTTTTGTGAACAGGGCTGATAGGGCTCCTCGGTTCAATCGCGTAGCAACGGGGCTTGGGCACCTAGGTGTATCTTCTGGAGCTGTGCTTGATCATACTGGGATATAAGAAGAGTAAGACATCTCATGTAAAGTATTGCAAAATTTCCAGGAGGAGGCAAGAAAAATAATTACTGAGAAAATTGATTTCCTGCTCATACGACTTTTGTTAGCTCTGTATGTGTACTCTAGGAAATTGTGTGCTGCATTCACCTTGGAAAGAAAGGACCGACCATTGATGAGCAAATATTGCGGCTGATAGCAGTCACACAGACTAGTGTTCCCAGAGCATATCGACATCCCTCACCTCAAACTCGGCGCAGAGATGTCCCAGGTCACCGGGGCTAGCGTGATCGCCGTTATCAAGAGGAGCGAGAGGGCATACAATGTAGCCAGGGATGACCAGAGCCTCCCAGAAGTTTTCCACGAAGCAGGCCGGAGCTTGCCACTGATGGAGAATGCTCTTCAGCTTGCCCAAGCGCAGCTGAGCGGGGATTCCGGCATCGCGAGTTTGCTGAATGACATTGAAATGAACGCGAGGCGCTACTTGTTCATCGCCGAGAGGGTCAGCCAGGCGCCGGATGCCTCGAGGCTGGTGTGCTACGAGGAGGCCGTGCAGCAGCCGGGGATACAAACTACGGCTGAGAACCTGGTCCTGTGGATGCTGAAGGACGTGTGCCAGCTTGCGAAGCGCAGCGCGCCCGAGGCAGCTATGGGAGGCCAGGTCGAGAGGCTGCGCGACGCGATCGACAAGCTGTCGGCGATGACTTCACCGGCGTCGGAACAGGGCTCGAGCAACACGTTTTCAAGCTATGGCCAGGGCAACCAATTCAACATTACTCGGGGGCAGCAGAACATCAATACGGGCGCCGGCTACCAGCTGCCATGGGCCACTATCCACAACGGGACCTTTGGGCCGAATGTGCAGAGAGAGGAGAGTTATTGATAGAGCAGCCGGCTGCTGTTTTGGGTTTGGAGAATATAAATACAGGAGTCACATACATGTAGATTGGGCTAGTTAATATATGCTGTTGGTATACACCAGATTTCTACCATTGGTTCGTTTGAATTGGAGTCAAGTCGAGCAGCAACCGAAGAATCACCAGAGGTAGTTGATGCCTCTCAGAAGAAGTGCAAAAAATCCATCAAGGTAGCTCTGCTAAACTGATGGCTGACGCCCACTCCGTATATATATTTTTTTATTGCGAGACTGCTCCATAACACTGAATGGATCCTCGGGGCCGTCATTGTTAAATGAAGAGCCGGTCTGTCTCCTAACGTGTATTTCTTTCTCCGACCATATTGGCCGAGTAGAGCCAGACCAGGTGCCCAGCTTACTTTTTTTTTTTTGAATCTATTGTCTTCTGTAGAAGCATGGTGGACCATGTTCCTATGGTTGACATGGATGCTCAGGCGACAGCAGCTGTCAAAGGTGGCTGATTCTTTGGGCATCACCGTGCCAAGGCAGACAGGGGCTCCTCGACGAAGTGCTTCCTCAACTTCGTGGTGTCTCGTCAAGGTTACTTACTGGGTACTCGGCGAGAGAGCCGATGCGTAGGTTTGAGTCAATACTACCTAGCTGATGTTGGCTATCGACTTGCTAGGAGACGTTGGGCTCCTGGCAGACAAGCACCGTCTGCAAGCAAACCGACGTGCGATTTAAGCGCAAGATATGCTGAAAATTGGTACGCCCGGCATCACATTTTGAGCAGCAAAGTACCGTGTATATTTTCCAGCTCTGCTGTAAAGCAACCATCTGAGTCAATATACTTATTAGAGCGTCTAAGAAATTTGCCTTTGTTCTCACGCTTTGTTTCTCGATCTGCTCTGCTCTGGACAGTTCTTTTCCCTGCGCTCCTTTGTAATCAGCAACCATCCCCGCCGCGTTGTCCGATCAGATCTAATATGACGTCCTATCGTATACCCGCAATGTTCGGTTACAATTTCCTTGTATTACATGATCGAGCCTGCAGTCTCTATGCCGGTTGGTTCCTCGATCGGACACTGGTTCTCTTGTGTCATTGAGGCAGCAAATTGTAACATCGATGCAGATGGTTGGACCCCATCTGCGACCACTTCTAGGAAGGCCTAAGCTGTAGCGCCCAGTAGTGGACAATCCTGCTGTAGCAGACCACTAAACTTGCACAAAACTGTGGCGTGGGGCACTCTTTTTAGCGCATTTACCTCGGAGAACGGAGTAAATAGGTGCGGAGTAATGGAAGAGAAAGCTGCTGGTGGGGGCCACTACTCCGATAGGCAATTATTCTATTTTTTTGTTATTTTATTTTATTGTTTTATTTTAATATCTTTTTTTTTTCTTTTCTTTTAGTTGCATTTCCCCGCCCACTTTGTTTGCATCATCGCTGATCAGCACTCTTGACGACCCCAACACACAACTCTTGTGGCGATTGGGGCGCCTTTCTTTCTTTTTTTTATTATCTCTCTCTTCATAAGGGAGACAGTCCCTGTCAGTGGGAAGCTCGCATTTAAATCAAATTGGCCAGAAGCAAGAAGAATAGCCGCCGCTGCAAAGTAGCTCAGCAAAGCTCTGAGGCTCTGAGGCTCTGAGGCTACATCATCCAGCCAGCTAGCCAGCTATGCTTCACCACAGCGGACGCCGCGTCTCGCGCGTCCTTGTGTCCAATGCTGCGGCAGCAGGCACAAGGACGAAGAGGACAGAATGTCTCGAAGATGCAGCACGCTCTTACTCCACAAGACAGCTGCCCAAGAGCACTCTGCCCCTCGTATCTTCTTCTCCCATCACCAACGATCCTACACACCCCTGCAGACGCTCTTTCGCCTCGAAGCCACCGGCACCTCCACCACAGGCGGGCCCTGGTAAACGCAGCCCGGCCGGAAGCAGCAGTGCTGGCAATGACGGTCGCAGCTTCCGCGGCCAGATGCTGGAGAGCATCAGCTCGCGTATGGCCCGCGAGAAGGCAGAGCGTGAGAAGATGGCCCAGGAGAGGCAAGACTCGGCCTCGACGCGGAATGCCGCCACGACGTTTAGTAAGGACTGATGTCTAATGTTGCATTTAGCTGCTGGTGTCTCTAGTGTTTCCTCGCTGACTGTTCCTTTCCCTTTCTCGCTAGTGCTCGCCTTTGTCGGCATCGCCTGCTACTTCTTGGGCTACAAGATGCCGCGCGATCCGGACCCGGACTCGACGCTGCCGCTGTCGGCCACGCGGCCGCCGCGGCACAAGACGGGCCGGGCGGACCTGGAGGCGGCGTGGGCGGACTTTGCGGCCATTGTGGGCGAGGCCAACGTGAGCACGACGGCGAGCGACATTGAGGCGCACGTGTCGTCGGAGTGGTCGACGCACCAGGACGAGTCGCCGGACCCGGCGACGCAGCCCTTCTGCGTCGTGTACCCGTCGAGCACCGACGAGGTGTCGCGCATCATGAAGGTGTGCCACGCGCGGCGCATCCCGGTGACGGGCTTCAGCGGCGGCACGTCGCTCGAGGGCCACTTTGCGCCGACGCGCGGCGGCATCGTGGTGGACTTTTCGCGGCACATGGACCGGCTGCTGGCGCTGCACGGGGACGACCTGGACGCGGTCGTGCAGCCGGGCATGGGCTGGGAGGCGCTCAACGAGCAGCTGGCCGAGGTGGGGCTGTTTTTCCCGCCGGACCCGGGCCCGGGCGCCGAGATCGGCGGCATGATCGGCACCGGCTGCAGCGGCATGAATGCCTACCGCTACGGCACCATGCGCGACTGGGTGCTGTCGCTGACGGTCGTGCTGGCCGACGGCACCGTCATCAAGACGCGCCAGCGGCCGCGCAAGAGCTCGGCCGGCTACGACCTGACCCGCCTGCTCATCGGCTCCGAGGGCACCCTCGGCCTCGTCACCGAGGCCACCCTCAAGCTGACCGTCCTGCCGCGCGAGACCTCCGTCGCCATGGCCAGCTTCGCCACCATCCGCGACGCCGCCGCCTGCACCGCCCGCGTCGTCGCCGAGGGCGTCCCCGTCGCCGCCGTCGAGATCCTCGACGACGCCCAGATGTGCTGCATCAACGCCGCCGGCACCACGGCGCGCCGCTGGCCCGAGGCCCCGACCCTCCTCTTCAAGTTTGCCGGCAGCTCCGCCCGCGCCGTGCGCGAGCAGGTCGACGCCGTGCGCGCCGCCGCCACCGCCGCGGGCGCCGCCGCCTTCGAGTTCGCAAAGACCCCCGCCGAGCAGGCCGAGCTGTGGAGCGCCCGCAAGGAGGCCCTCTGGAGCACGCTGGCGCTGCGCACGCCCGGTCAGCGCGTCTGGACCGGCGACGTCGCCGTCCCCATCAGCCGCCTGCCCGACGCCATCGAGGCCGCCCAGGCCGACCTGCGCCAGAGCGGCCTCGCCGGCTCCATCGTCGGCCACGTCGGCGACGGCAACTTCCACGCCATCGTCCTCTACGACCCTGCCACCCAGCGCCACGCCGCCGAGGAGTTCGTCCACCGCATGGTCAAGCACGCCATCGCCCTCGAGGGCACCGTCACCGGCGAGCACGGCGTCGGCCTCGTCAAGCGCGACTACCTGCCCCACGAGCTCGGCGACGACACCATCGCCGCCATGCGCAAGGTACGGGCATTCCCTCCAAGAAAAAAGACGCGAAATAGACGCGTGTGCTGACATTTTTCTCTAGATCAAGGCGGCCTTCGACCCGCTGTGCCTGCTCAACTGCGACAAGGTGATCCGCATGCAGAAGCCCAAGCCGGGTGAGGTGGCGGAGTGGTGAGAGCCATTGGAGTTAACGTAAGACGAATAGAGGAGCGGATCGTCAAGAGAAACGGAAATGTAAAAAGAATCTACAGCGTAGGGACTTGTGAGGCTAGGCATGGATGGCACCCATCAATTGTGGTATATCTCCAATATTATTTTACTGATGAAACCTGAAATGTGTACATGCTTTTCCCTGTTCTCTATTTTGGGTCGCAGTGCTCCTGAAACTAATCTAACCCGCCCCATTCCTCATCCTCGCCTTCTTGCTGTTGTTGCTGCTGCTGCTGCTGCTTCCGCTGCTTGCTGTGCAGGATGGCCTCCCGCCGGTTGTGCTCCTTGCGCCGCTCCCACGCGCTCTTGGAGGTGATGCGCGCCTTGGCATTGGGCACCTCGGCGCCGTCCTTGCCGCCGATGGCAGAGCTGGAGCCAGCCACGGCCCGCCGCGACTCAACGCCGCGCGTCTTGAGCCGCTTCTTGTCGGCCTTGCTGACGTCGGGCAGGGCGTCCAGCAGCCACTGCGGGAGGCCGGCGCCAGTGCCGGCAGTGGTACCAGCGCCAGCGCCAGCGGCGGCAGCCTGGCGCTCGCTGGCGGCGATGGCGTTGGCGACGCTCTTGACAAAGGGGATGTCGTCCTTGGTGTAGAGGGTGACGGCGAGGCCGCCGCGGCGGCCAGCGCGGCCGGTGCGGCCGGCGCGGTGGACATAGGCGGCGGCGGAGCCGGGGACGTCGTAGTTGACGACGCCGTTGACGCCGGCAAAGTCGACGCCGCGGGCCAGCACGTCGGTGGTGATGAGCACCCAGACCTCGCCGGCGCGGAAGCGGCGCACGGCGGCGGCGCGCGCCCCGTCCGACAGCGCCGCGTGCAGCACGCCCAGCCGCGCCGCGCCGCCCGCCGCCGCGGGGATGTCGTACTGCAGCTCGGCGTGCAGCGCGGCGGCGCGCTCGGCCGTCTGCGTGAACACTAGGAAGGGCGGCCGCAGCACCGCGTCATTCGTCCCAGCAGACGAAGAACCAGGGCCCGCCGCGCTCACGCCCCCCGTCACCGACGCGCCCGTCGACGGGTGCAGCAGCTGCCGCATCGCTAGCAGCTTGCCCTGCTCCGTCGCCGTGTACACCAGCCGGTGCGTCACGTTGGGCACGGCCGCGTCCTTGAGGCCGACGACAAGGCGCACCAGCGGCGCCGCAGCCGCACCGCCACCGCGGCTCTGGCGCCGCACCGCCAGCTGCTCCGCCGCCAGCGCCTCCACGTTGGACGCCATCGTCGCCGACCACAGCGTCGTCTGCAGCCCGCCGTATGTGCACGCGTCCCACAGGCCCAGCGTCTGCTCCCGGAACAGCGGGTCCAGCAGCACGTCCGCCTCGTCCAGCACCAGCGTGCGCACCGTCGGCAGAGACGCCGCCCGGCCGTCGCCCTGCGCCGCCAGCGCGTGCAGCAACAGCAGTGGCGTTGTCACCAGGACGTCCGCCTTGGTCACCGTGGCCGCCGCGCGGGGCCGCTTCTTGCTCTTCTTCGGCCCGCCCGCGGCGTCCTTGGCCTCCTCATCTGAGCTGCCCTCGGCATCTTCGCTGTCCTCGTCGCTGTCGTTGTCGTCGTCGTCGTCGTCGTCATCATCACCTTCCTCCTCCTCCTCCTTCTCATCTTCTTCGATCTCCTTGTCGTCCTCTGCCGCAGCCGCAGCTGTCGCCTGCACCCGCATGCCCTTGCGCATCGCCACCACTCGCACCCCAGTGCCCATTGCCAGCTTCTTGCCTTCATTGGCGATCTGGTGCGCCAGCTCGCGCGTCGGCGCTACGACGATGGTGTCGAGGATATGCTCGTTTCGCTTTCTCCGCCGCTGCTCACTGGCGTCTGCACCGTCGTCGTTGTCGTCTTCATCGTCGTCCTGCTTCTCCTCTGCCCGCCTTTTGAGAATGCTATTGATCGCAGGGATTAGGAAGCTGAGCGTCTTGCCGCTGCCCGTAGGCGCCACTGCCATGAAGTCGAGGCCTCGGCTGCCGTCGTTGCTGTCGTCATCGTTCTCGAATACCGGCGTTGTCGACTTGCTCAGGGCTAGCACAGGGTCCAGCAGCAGCGGCAGGCTGCCCATCTGCACCTCTGTCGGGATGCGGTACAGCAGCTTCTCTAGGTTGTCGGCTAGCCGCGCAGACAGGTTGTAGGTGTGCCGCAGCTGGGCGAAGGCGGTCAGCGGCTGCGGGAAGAGCTGCTTCTTGCCGTCATCCTTTGCTGCCTTGGCTGCTGCTTCCCTGTCTTTCTTGCTAGTCTTCTTATTCTTCTTCTCTTTCTTCTTCTTTTTCTTTTCTGCCTCCGCAGCGGCAGCGGCGGAAGCAGCAGCTTCTGCTGCCGCCTTCTTGTCGGTAAGCAGCGTCAGCTTGAGGCGGTGCGATCGCAGAATTTGCCGGCATTCGTCCTCTTCTAGAAGTAGGCTCGCTTTGGCGGCGGCCTTTTTCTTCTTGCTGCTGTGGCTGCTGCTAGCCGGTGTTTTGTTGTCCTTCTTCGCCTTCTTCGCAGAGGGCAGCTCCGCCGCCGACTTGCTGCTCGTCTTCTCGCCGAAGAAATCCAACTCGCTAATGTCGGTGTCTTCGCCGTCCTCCTCCTCCTCGTTGTTCTGTGCGCTGTCAATTCCATCGCCGCTCTCTGCACGAGCAGTCCGCTTCCGCTTCTTGCTGGTTCGCTTGCTGCTGCTGCCAGACGCGGCGACGGGGTCGTGGAAGAGCTGTGGGTGGATGCTGGAGCCGGCGGACGGCAGCGCCGCGGCGCCTGTGGGAAGAAAGGCCCCTGCTGCTGCTCTGCTGGAAGCATTTTTACCCTGAGGCTGGCGAATACCTCGCGACAGGACCTTTAAAATGTCCATTTTTGACTTTCTGTGCAGTGGGAAGAAGAATCAAGACATTGTGATTGTTCAAGAAAAAAAATGTAAGGCGGCAGAAAAGAAAAAAAAAAAAAAATAGAAGTATTATGTAATGACATTTTGTGGGGCACTACGCTCCTACGCAGTTCATTTTATAGCGGGGCCACAGCGCCAAATGCCCGTATAAGGCGCTAAACTGAATTTGTTAATAACCGACTTACAGACTGTCGCAGCTGCTGGCCAGCTACAGCTTCAGGCGAATGCCAATTGCATAGTGAATAGCATAAGAGAACTGGCAGTGCCCTCTAATATGCACTTGATGGTACCCGGTCCTGTATGAATACAGAATAGGGTAGGCAAACGACTTTAGTAGACGGGATATACGAAGCCCCGATTGACGGGAGAGGCGATCCGGCACAGGACGGAGCTTCGCCGGCAAAGGCACGAAATACAGGGCAAACTAGCCGATTTTGATTGGCGGAGCGCTGTAGCTCAGCGGAAAGTAGCGGAGGTTCGGCAGCTGGTACTTTTCATAGCCGCCGCCGCCACCTTTTGTTTTCTCTGCTCTCCCTCTCGTCTACTTCTTTTTTTGTTTTGTATCGTCACCTTCATCTGCCACTAATTCGCCTGAGTCGGCTGTGTTTTCCCAGAATCAATTTGTTGGCCGCGCCGCTGTGACTATCGCAATGGCTCTATCGCGTGCTTCGGTGACACGGCTCGTGTCCGCATGCCGTTCTGCGCCTCTGCGGGGTCCCTCTGTCGTGCGCCCGTCTGCTTCTGCTTCTGTCTCGGCATCAGGACTTCTGCACGCTGCCTCTCCGTCTAGACGCTTTTCGGCGGCGGCGCCGCGTCTCACGGATGGTGTCTTCCGCGGCCTGACCGATACCCGGCTGCCCATGCCGTGGATTGAGGCGTTTCGCCTGCAGCAGGAGGGCCAGAGCATCGGGTTCGCTGAGGCCCACCACCACGACCGCGACCTGTCGCCCAAGAAGATGAGCGACAGTTACCACCGCGTGGTAAGTAAATGCGCGGCACCGCGCAGGGCGAGGCCTTTTTTTTTTTTTTTTTTTTCGTGAGTGCGCCAGCTGACCTCTGCCAGGTTCTCCCTCTGGGACGCGACCCGTGGCTGTCGGACACCTACATCAACTCGTCGGGGCACATACGGTAAGCCTGTCCCCTGGGGTACTTCGTGTGCCGCCCGTGTGGAGTGATTGAAAGTTCCCGTGCTCACATCGCAGCCTCGGCACCGTCTTTATGGACCTCGACGCGCTCTCGGGCATCATTGTGTATAAGCACACGGGCCCGGGCGTGACCACGGTCACGGCGGCGGTGGACCGCATCGAGCTGGCGCACCCGCTGACGGAGATCTGCGACCTCGAGTACAGCGGTATGGTGACGTACACGTCGGGCCGCAGCAGCGCGGAGATCACCTGCCGGGTGGCGCGAGCGCGCCCCGAGGGGGAGCCGGCGCGGCCTGAAGACCTGCTGCTGACGTGCACGTTCACCATGGTGGCGCTGGACCCGGCGACGCGCAAGCCGACAGCCATCCCCAAGCTGCTGTGCGACACGGCCGAGGAGGAGGCGCTGTTCCGGGCGGGCGCGGCGCGCAGCCTGGCGCGCAAGGACGACCGCAAGACGTCGCTGCTCGAGGTCGAGCCCGACGACGAGGAGGCCGCGCTGATCCACCGCATCTGGCTGCGCCAGCTCGAGTACCACGACCCCAACCGCCCGCTGCGCCAGCCCCCCAACGTGCTCGCCATGGCCCGCTCCCAGCTGTCCACCGCCGCCATCATGCAGCCCCAGTACCGCAACCGCCACCAGACCATGATCTTCGGCGGCTACCACATCAAGCAGACCTTTGAGCTCGCCTTCTGCTGCGCCGCCTCCTTCGCCCACGCCCGCCCAACCTTTGTCAGCGCCGACCCCTGCACCTTCCGCAGCCCCGTCCCCGTCGGCAGCGTCCTCTACCTCACCGCCACCGTCGCCTACACCGACCCGCCCGTCCTCGACGAGCACGACGACAACCCCACCGCCGACCCGGGCCGCGCCCCCGTCACCCGCGTCCACGTCCGCGTCGATAGCAAGGTCCGCGAGATGGAGCACGGCACCGCCAAGGTCACCGGCCAGTTCCACTACACCTTCACCGTGCCCAAGGACGTCAAGGTTCTGCCCCACACCTACGACGAGTACATGAAGTACATTGACGCCCGCCGCCGCGTCCGCGCCGGCGCCGCCTCGCACGCCCCCGTCTCCAAGGACAAGCCGGACGAAGTCAACCTGACCGAGTAGGGAGGGCGGCTGCAGGAAGCCGTGGTATTTTCTTTTTTCATTTCTTTAAGTTCTTTTAGACTATCTATAGACTTGGGGGCATCAGGGTCGGTTTGCTTGTCCAATGGCACAACAAGCACTTGGTTATTCTCATTGCCATACGTTTGGTAACTTCGGGCAAATCCATGCTGGCATGCTTAGGCTGGCATGTGGATGTGGAACAGGCTTAGAGTAATGTAATCACGCGGTGATGATCCGTAAATATTAATTTACTACCGTGCATTTCAGGTACAGACTTCCAAAGTCTCTCCAGGACTTTGCTGCCTTTTAGCTGTAGCTACTCATTTGTGTCGTGTGCTGTAAGCTCTGAGTTACTTAGTGCTGCGTCATCATTTTTCAGGCCCTTTAGTCAGCGGAGCTCACTGCAGCTCTTTATATTTAGCGCGCCCATTTACGGCAAAACGCACCACTCGACAGAACTACAGCGCAGTTCGCCCCAAGTTCTAAGAATTCTCACCAGACACATTATCGGACAGCAAAACGGGATAAACCAGCACTTTATGCATAGAAAACCCGCCCAAGTCATCGTGACCGTTTTCGTAGGCATCACTGGAAAAATTCCGCCATGGTGAATCGAGGTGTCTCGAGAGGATGTGAGGCCTGCAAACGAAAGCGAAAGAAGGTGAGCTGTCTGCGCCTCTTCGGCTGCAAGGTCGCAGCTGTTGCGCTGTTCGCTAACATGTCTGTTACAGTGTGATGAGCTCCGACCAGTACGTCGTGGGGCCTTTCAGATTCCACAGGGAGATTGTTTTTGTAAGCTAACATGGCATTTCCTTGCTTTTTCAAGGCTTGCACTCGCTGCGCCAGAGCAGGACACCCCTGCCCCGGCTACAAGGACGAGGCCGATCTCATCTTCCGGCACTGGCCGGCGCCGCCGCTAGCCTTGACCTGTGGGCCACCGGTCGGGTGGCCGGACTCTGCAGCGGATGACGCCGAGATCGAGGCCAGAGCGTTGGACTTGTTTCTGGGCGAGTTCGTCGTCGAGCCCGCCGACCGGGAGCTGTCCCGCGGGTTCCTCGACGGCATGCCTTCTCTCGTGCGCCGCGCCGGACTGGGTTCGACCCTCGCGGGCGCGGCAAGGCTGGTCGCGCTGGCTTCCGTCGCCAACAGGCTGCGGCGGCCAACGCTGCTGCGCCGGCTGGAAGAGCGCTACGGCCTCCTCATCCGCGATTTCTACCAGGCCTTGTCCTCCGAGGGTGACAATGTCACCATCGAGAGCCTCTACACCGCTGTCCTTCTGGGTCTCTACGAAGTACGTATTGCTGACGATGCTCCTGATCTTGCTGAGCTTCTGTTTGGTTGACATGTCCAAAGATCATTTCAAGCAGCGAATCGTCCTCCGCGCGACAGATCACGCATGTACATGGCGTTGGCGCAATCCTGACCAGCGGCGCATCCCACCTAGACTGGGGCGCGGATGCACAGATCTTCGAGCTGGGAGTCCCGCTGCTCCTCAAACTGACCACAGTGAGATGAAAAATGGCAGTCCAAATGGATGAGAACAGAAGGACTAACGCCGTGAAAGGATGAGTCGCGCGTCAGCGGCATCTTGCGCGCATCAGCAAAATACAGTCGTGTCCAGGCCCTGGATACAGTCATGGTCGCATTTTGGCAGTTCTTAAACCGCGCTTCGCCGCTTCTGCAGGAGACGTCTTCGTCTATGGAAGGGCTGAGGCAGATAAGACACGATGCAGAATTGCTCGAGCGACAGTTCTCCAGCTGGAGCGCTTCTCAGAGCAGCGAACGAACATCACCCGCCCCAAAGAACGTTGGATTCGTAAGCGAGCAGGCTGCAAGCAGCTCAGCAATCGCATACTGCCACCCTGGCGCGGTTGACATGTATCTTGACTGTCAGTCCTCACAACACTCTACCACAGCTAGCACAGGTTCGTTTGCTGACGTGACAACAGACTATGTGGCCACGGTGTGGAACACGTACCGCAAGTCGCACGTATATCTTCTCGACATCATGACGCAGATCGATTCGCGCCTTAAGCCTGAGGCTGAAATCGCTACGTCCCTACAGGCAAAGGCACAAGAGATCACAGCTGGTCTGATAGCATCAATACCATTTCTGCTTTCCTTTGACGTATACGAATACCTGGACCGGGTCAACACAGGCTCGCTGCATGCATGGCCCAACCGACCCGTCGGAGGGCTTCTCCTGCTTCACCCGCTGTATTGCATTGCGACAAATCCTATAGTGTCTCTTGCTACGAGGAAATACTGCGTCCGCTGCCTCGAGTGGATCGGCATTTACATGGGCATCGGCCAGGCTGCCATCCTCGCCGGGTCTATCGATTTTGAAC
The DNA here is from genome assembly GCA_002917075.1 of Hawksworthiomyces lignivorus. Lineage (NCBI taxonomy): Eukaryota > Fungi > Ascomycota > Sordariomycetes > Ophiostomatales > Ophiostomataceae > Hawksworthiomyces > Hawksworthiomyces lignivorus. The sequence goes on along the minus strand of NTMA01000032.1, from coordinate 365,026 downwards.
GGGGATCCGCATCCCCGGACCCGGACCCGAGACTGCCGTTCCAGGTCATGTCCGAGAGCCACCACCTTATTTGGGCGGGGATGATACTTCAGCCAATATGAAGAGCAACAAAGCAAGCCCCTCTTGGCAGCGGCTCTGGCACACACCTCTTGCCTCACAACCCGCCTACTTCCTGTGAAGCTCTGAGATGTTTTCGACGGACCCCCCATTCGAGCTGGCTCTGCACAACAGGCTACTGTCCGGCACTGTAACTTGATGACGCGCGGCGCAGCCAAGACTGGATTGGGCAAATTGCACTGCACGGCAGATGAACCGACTACGCCAAATTTGGTGGCAAGTCCTACCCAGATTTGACGCTCCGCTCAGCGAGCATGAAGCAGGACGAGAACATATGACGGATATAAAGCCGGACGCAACAAGCTTCGTAACGCTGAACAACACGCCCAGACCGAGTCTACCTCCCTGCAAGTGCGGTTTTGTCAGTACTGGAGACGGTGCCTTGGACTGATCGCCGAGCCAACGCCACCCGCGACAATGGAGGCGCAGAGCAGGGCCAACTCGTCTTCGCAAGGGCCCGAAAGTACAAGCGGTGTCATTTTAAGAAAGCGCAAATCCTCATTGATCGAATCTGAGGGGCGAGAAAGAAGGAGACGGTGTTGGAATAACTAACACATTTACCTTACAGGAATCACTGGAGTTTATTGGTCTGGCAGTATTAAGTGTAATTGGTTACTTCTTTTGGAGAAGACTTCTGGCTTCAGCATAGCATAGATAGAGCTATGGGAACAGAAGAGTCCTATACGAAAAAAACATGACGCGGTGGAGGGAGCACGAAGGGACATGGTCCCTTCGCGGTCCCTCCGTAGTGCGAAAAATCGTATCAGCGCCGGTTACTTTCTCCAGCTGTCGTCATACTGTGATTGACTTCAAGTTCACGTCAGATTTCTGTAATGGTTTCCTCTCAACAATGAGCCTTCAATAAGGATATTTTCCTTTTTTTCAATAGCAACAATTGCCAAGGTGACTTCCTCACCTCAACATATTCAATTATCGCAATATCGACCTTTTTTCGAGGATCAGATCCTCAAAAAACTCCTTGCAGCTGGTCCAACACCTACTTCTCTTCAGCGAATTCATTAAGTTGGAGGTGTGAAGACCCCTGCGCAGTGCTGTAGAGAGGTGGAGGATTTAGCTGTCTGGAGCAATTCTGCCCTTTCTCAGCGCTCATGGCTATACAAAAGAGGGAGCTAGACTCCCGGGTTCTTTTCACAAAATAGAATAAGGAGGCTCTTGAATACACACTTTCTAAGCATAGACGGCTTCCTGTCAGAGTAGAGGCTATTTGTGGGAACAAAAACGGAGTCAATTGGTTACGAATTGTGGTGTAAATGCTGATGCTCCTCACGACACAATCGATAAGGCTGCCGATGTGAAGGACGAGATGAAAGTAGACCTGCGTGACCTCTTAATGCAAGTCAAGAGACGGCGCACTCCTGGATAGGCTCTCACAGAAGCCGAGATGACCCTGTTCCTCGACAAAATCTTTTCGGATCATTGGATAATGGGCAATGAAGACGAGACGATCAGGGTCGGCCGCCTCACTGAAGACCATCCCTTTTCTTCACCGAACAAGAGAGAGCTGGATGACAAGCGCCGCGCTGGCGCCGCCGTGTATATGCGCGTTGTTATTCCAGATAAGCGTTTAAACATTTCTGTTTTCAAATACCTCAATTCTCGCGGGCACTACTCGCTGTCGATGATCACAACATTGAGTTCCTCCCCAAGTACCACACGAACATCGGTACCATGTATCAGGGAGCTGATAAAGATAAACGACCGCTTCATCCAAACAAAGATGCACGCCTACAACATAGCGCTCGCAGTATACCTCGCGCGTCACCGTCTTGCCATTTGGGCGAAAGGCACCTCTGTTGATATACACCCGGCGGAAAACCTTCACCTCTTCAAAGATTACAAGTTTAGCAGAGACCAGGTGGCGCCGCCAGAGGTGGACTAAAAGGCTGTAGAAGAGCAGTTATCACTGGAAACGCAGCGACGGGGTATTCCGGCGAGGGCTGCCGGCGGGAAGGTTCAGTGCTGCAGTCTTACAATGAGTCTGGCCATAATGCACGCACATGTAAAGAGCCTACGAAAGGGTCTAATTGAGCTGCTTTCGCATGTAATTGTAGTAGATTTTTAATGTGGTGGTGTAATAATTGAGGATGTGTGTATTGAGATGGTGAAAAGTGCGGCGGTCGCTTATATGCGGTGGCCGCTAATATATTACGTTAAACCAAAGAAGTCAGGATCAACAAAGGAGGGAAGATAATAGAGATCACTTTACAAACAAGCAATTACGAGCCATTAGTGATTTATTGGCCCCAATCAGCCGTACTATCTGTCCTATCAAGAAGGACGTATTTTTTGGGATGACAACGGCTGGGGGGTGTTCGACTGCAGAGTCAAGCCTGGTGGAAAAGGCACTAATAGTCTGTATCTGGCTTAGGTGTGTCTCGAAGCTAGAAGAGACATGGGATACGCACCAACCAGCACGAACAGCACATTGTGCTCAGCGGCTGTGTATTTCAGCACTTTTTGCTCATGCCAAGAGCAATCGGGGCTTCCCACAGCCTGGTCGTGATTTTGAGCAGTGCTTACTCCGTAGCATACAAAGTACGTCGATACTGTACGCATATCATTAAGATACTGTGAGTTATGCACCGTATATACTATTATTTGAGAAGGCTCATCCCTCTTCCAATTAATAGCTCTCTCCATACTGATTCTTACACGTGAGCTGTGAGCCACGAGCTATTAACTAGCCGATGTGAAGCTAAATTGCTTCATTGCGATATCGTACTCTATGGATGCACTATGTGAAGACGTCTCTGAGCTTCCGGCTTATGGTGCGAGCTACCGCATGCTTCATTTGGGATTGTACGGAATTAAGTCAAGCTAATTAATATTCTAGAGTTGACATGGGATGATTTACTTAAACCTTCGCAGCCTCATTCCAGCATCGATCATCGACAGCAAACCCAGCAAAATTTCTCACGTAAACGTGGATACAAATTGTCATTTTCTTCCAAGAGCGATCTGCACACTTCGAAGAGAGACCAGCGCACTTCAAAAAGAGTAGCTGTTCACGCAAGCTGCCCCGGATCGCAAGAGGCGCTTCAAAGCCATAGAGCACTTCCTCCAGAAATACTACAAGCAATTGCAGCACGACTCGACGACGATGATAGCAGCGTCAGAGAGGCAGCAGTAATTGCGCTTCAAGGCCATACAACACTCCCCCAAGAAATACAGCAAGCAATTGTAGCACGACTCGACGACGATGATAGCAGCGTCAGACGGGCAGCAGTGATCACGCTTCGAGGCCACACAACACTTCCCCAAGAAATACTACAAGCAATTGCAGCACGACTCGACGACGATGATAGCAGCGTCAGACGGGCAGCAGTGATTACGCTTCGAGGCCACACAACACTTCCCCAAGAAATACTACAAGCAATTGCAACACGACTTGACGACGATTATAGCAGAGTCATATGGACAGCACAGACTGCGCTTCAAGGCCATACAACACTTTCTCAAGAAACAATGCAAATTGCACCACTGCTCGACGATGATAACAACGTCAGAGAGGCAGCAGCGATGGCGCTTCGAGGACGTACAGCACTTCCTCAAGAGATGCCACAAGCGGTACAGATGGCTACTAATGATTCTTCGACAGTAGTGACAACTGCTACCACAAGCTCCGCATCATCACCTGCTTCAATAATTTCCGTCACAGACACTCCAATCACAAACACTCACTATATCGACGACAGGGCTGGTTCATCAGGATCGTCCCTGGATTCGGACATGGTCTCAATTTCCGATTCACTACTGGATTCTGGCTCTATCGGCCCTAATGACACTATTCACACATTGATAAAAATCGTACTTAATAGACTCCTCGAAGAGTTTTGGGTTAGAAAGAGGGGAGACTCATTACCATCATCCAGCCGGCAGCCATCATCCACTCGACCGGAACAGAGTCGGTCCAGTTACAACAACCAGGGGCAGTCATCTCGGAAGAGAACAAGGAACGAAAATGAGAATAACCGAGATGGTACTAACGCACAAACATCTGACGCCGTAGTGAAAAAGGTACGATTGGACTCGTCTTCCAAACGGCCACTCGCATGCCCTTTTTGGAAACATGACGCAGCCAGCCATCCACGCTGTAGGAAATTGTTCCTCTCTAGAATTCGCGATGTCAAACAGCACTTGGATAGGGTGCACTACTGCCATTTCTACTGTTCGCGCTGCTTTGCAGTTTTCCAGGACCAAGAGTCACATGATACCCACGTTAGGGGGGATATCATCTGCCAAACCTCCTCGGGGATGCTCCAGGGTATTTCTCATCAACAGAGGCGGGCATTGTCCAAAAGGTCTGACTCGAAACTCCTCGAAGATGAGCAGTGGTTCCAAATCTGGGACATCGTTTTCCCTGGTTGCGACAGACCGGAATCCCCGTACATGGATCCTGAGCTGTCTGCTGATATCCATGAGTTCCACGAATATTCTTGACGTCGCGGGCCCGAAATCATCGAAGAACTTTTGAAGGAGAATGAGGTTTGGTCCATGTCTTCGGAAATTCGAAACCTTCGTCTTCGTGATATTTTGGCCCAGGGGCTGGCCAGCATCAAGAGAGACTTTGTCTCCGCGCGGCTTTCTGATTTGGAGATGTCGCCGCCACACAATACTTCCAATGAGGATAGTACTGAGCCGACTGCAGCTGTGACTATTACGAGAGAGGTCAGAAATATAAAACCTACCAATATTCAAAACCAAGACAGACTTTTTACGGGGCCCTCATCTCGGAACGATGCAGGATGGAGTGCCATGGCAGGGATCCCAGTCTTATTAGATGAGGGCTTTATGCCAGTTGCTGGAACTCAGTCGTTGGATTTCATTATGGACCAGGGTGGCCTCTCTTTAACGAGTGAAGAGCTCAATTCTATTGACCCGGTGGACTTTTGTTTTGAAGAGCTATTTCTACATTCGGAAGTCTCAGACGAATTCAATCGGTCAATTGAAAGAGGAAAAGATTTGGATATATTTGCCACATAGTTACGCAGACATATTATTAACCTTTTCAGTCACATATAGTTAATCACATTAAGAAGACGATAATACACACAAGGGTGGATAGTATGTAAGAGGGAACAGCACGAAGTATATGACATAGTTAACACATTGAACCATATTCATAAGCTGTTGCCTCTTGAGAATTTTACGGGTCTCCGCGAGATTCCGTTTGGGTTGCTCATACAAAAGCACTTTGGATCTACTCCACTTATCCAGATCAAGCAGAGAGAATTAGTTGTACAGCGGTTAATCGGCGGGGTTCAAAGGGATAGCAGTCCATTATCCCACACGAAAAATGTTCACCGGAAAATTTCCTCTGTTAAGACGTGCGCCTATGCAGACCCGTGTATATCTTTTCTTTTTGGTCCATTCTGGTGGCTTTGCCTTGCATACTAATGGCCAAAATTTTCTCTTTTGCTTAGTCAGGTATCTTACGATCCCATCAAACGCGGGATACTTTGGAGAACATATACTCGACAAACCCGCTGAACAAAGCACAGCCCACAGCCCACAGCCTTCTTTGCCTTGAGGAGCGAAATGCTTCTTTTTTCGCGCCATCTTCTCCGCCTTAGCCCCAATTCCAATGCCACACAAGTACAAATTTCCTGCTACCTACATTTGACTAAGCTCGGGAGAGACACTTCTAGAATAGATTAGCAGACCTACCTAGAGGAACGGTAGAACGTCAGGCTCTTTCTTCCGCGCCCACCGGTAGCTGACCTTCTGGCTATAGCCCCATCTGGTATGCGTAATTGCTCAACGTCTCTTCACGCCATCTGCTTCTACCATATCTGCAAATGACCTTGTGCGTGACCTGCAAAGGTGTGGATTTTCGTACCCTCCTTGTTGCTTGCCTTCAACAGTGTCGAGATAAGCAAGCAAATGTCGAGGATTATGATACCTCGTCACCAAGGGTTGATCTCCACCACGACATCTTCGAGATCGAAATATCAAGCCAGCGTTGCGATCTTTGCAAAATCATATTCAGAGCCTTCAAGAAAAGAGAAGTTGCTGATCCGGAAGACACAAGAGGTTTACCGATCGTCATCCGTGCATGTAACAATAAGATCGATGTGTGTTATGATACTGAAGAGGGTTTCATTAAGCTATGCGGCCTCGATGTATATATGGACGAAGTTGATGGTAAGAATTGCCTTCGTAAAATGTGTAAAGAACACTAATACTGATCTGCAGTGAATGAGTGTTTCCGGCTTTGCATGATAAAGGAAGACAGTTCGCCACCGATTCTAAAGATGAGTGAGAAGAATCCCGGCTCTAAAACGTCTCTCGGAATTGCTTCCGGCTGGTTGAGAGACTGTTTAAAGAACCATGACTCTTGCAAACCGTCCGCAAAATTTCAAAAGTCGCCCAAACGATTGATTAACGTCGGCAACGAAACTCAGAACCCTTTTCTGGTAGAAATCTCTCCTGGTTCTCAACAGCCAAAATGGGTATCACTAAGCTACTGCTGGGGGGAAGAGCCATCGCTGAAGCTTACCGCGGACACTGTGAACAGGCTGAGGAATGGAATCCCTTTGGCCGAATTCGATGCTACTATCCAGGATGCCATATTGGTCACTAGAGCTTTGGGAATCACCTATATTTGGATTGATGCCCTATGCATTATTCAAGACAACAATGCAGAAGACTGGGAGGTACAGGCTTCCAAAATGGATGAAATCTACGGAGGGTCGACGATGACTCTTGTCGTCGCTAGCGCAAAATCTGTCACGAGTGGATTTCTGAAGGAACGCGAATTAAAGTATATTCCTATTCGACGGTCTAGGAATCCAGCTGAAGACTCTATACATGTCGAGTCTGCCGCGAAAGTGTTCGTCTCGGCAGAATGGGACAAGAACGAAGATGAACTCAGTGGACCTTGGAGCAACCGAGGATGGACAATGCAAGAAGGTCTTCTTCCTAGTCGGCTACTGCATTACACATCTTCTCAAATGATTTGGAAATGTTGCGAAGAAGAGAGGTTCGAAAGAGGAGTAACAAATCGTCTAGATGATAAGCTAGCTAAATTCTTGACATACTCTGATGATGCAGCTTTTGGATCTGGATGGCTCTGGGAACTGGGGACATTTATGAAATTCAAACGGCTTCCACACTACTTACCAATCAGCCTGGATTATCCCTTACTTTCGAACCCGGAAACGTTTCGTTTGTGGTACGATCTAATCGAGGAATACACCCAGAAAAGATTCAGCCACATCAGCGATCGTCTTGTAGCAATCTCAGGTATCGCCAGAATATTCAGTAACACGATTCGGAGCCCCGAGTACGTAGCTGGGTTATGGAGACCAGACTTGATCCGAGGGCTTCTATGGCATATCGAAGGTGCAAAACTTATTTCTCGACAATATTCGCTCAATATACAAGTAACTAATACACCCTTTCCATCTTGGAGCTGGGCCAGTGTTGGTTATGAGCTTGTGAAGAATAGCCAGAAGAACAATACTTGTTTCTCGGCTTTATCACAAGTCGAGGATGTTCAGATCGACCTCGTTGACCAACGCCATCCATTTGGCGCTATAAAAAGTGGTAGTGTCACCATCACCGGTCCTTTGAAGAAAGTACCAAGACTTTACCACAAGGAATGGAAATCTACGGAAGCACCAATTTCTGAATTTGAGCGGCATCTTTCAGAAATCGTCGAGAGAGAAAGCCCGGGAGGTGTGGAACACAAGTACTCTTCTCCACCTGGAGGCCATTTCGCAGCATTGCAGATGCTTAAGGACATGTCGTCACTAGATCTGCTTGTGCTGGAAGCCACTGCTGAGGTCTCAAACGGCATCAATGTGTATCGCCGTGTTGGCGTACTCACGCTATATCATTTTTCTGAGGGACATGCGGCATCGCTAGATCTTATGGCTAAGTTAAAGGAGATTGAATCTTCCCGTACTGTGCGCCTGGGTCCGAAGACGGAAGGGACAGAGACGCAGATGGCTGCCAAAGGAGTAGTTATGGAGCTGAGGAGAGAACGGTGGAAGACGGAAACTGTAACTATCGTCTGAATGGGAGCTGGGACGATCGGAAGTACCTCTGGTGCTAGCGCATTTGATTTTAGTATAAATTTAGTAAAGTGGATGGCGAGTGGTACAGAAAGTGCAAGAATCTACGTCTCACTAGTACATGGGTTCATTGTTTCGGCGTGCAACCGTCGAAGTACTACCACCTTTACCCTTTAAAAAGTCAATGTATTGGTTTCATTTTTCCTATGCTCTTGATGGCGTAAGCCTGATTGTTATTTTTGACGTCCTACCCTCCTTTTGGCGACTGGTATGAGCATTTTTCGTACGTTTTTTCTGTTTTTTTATCGGCAGCTTTGACAAGGCTCGGTGCCTTTTACACTACATCTTCTTGATGTTGGGTCACCGTGTTTTAAGTAGTCTTTAATTCAAGGGTGTCATCAAACTCTATAGAAGCATTTGCTTTTGTTCAGGTTAATTGCTTTTGTCTCTGTCAATTCAGTGCAAAAGAATGGCCCATAGAGCCCTAAAGCCCTAGACCCCCTTCTCTATTGCACAGGAAATGTTATCGCTTAGATCTCTGGCAAAATAACTTGAGAGAACTCATAATGCATGGAGATGTTTTTTTTTTTTAAAAAAAAAATTCTCTAGGTCTATTTTCAAGTCCCTTGCTAGAAGTAAGCGCAGCGTATGCGGCGCAGGTAATAATAGCTAGCTGCAAAGCACAGCCTGTGCAGAAGTACTTAGCGGCAGTGCTAGACTGTGCAGCGCCGAACGGACCCGAAAGAGGAAATTTTCATGTGAACATTTACGTGTGAGATAACACGTTAGCATAACTCATGACGCCTGTACTCTATATGGAGTACTATCAATAATAATAATTGGGAAGCTCAAAAAAAAAAACAAAATTTGAGCTGAAACAGAAAGCTAGTAGATGAATCTAGAGTGAGGTGATTACGTTCTAGAGGCTTCTTTCAAATAGGAGCATGTAACTACTCCGTAGCTCTTATAGAGAAAGGCAAAGCAGCTTTCAATGAGGCCAAAGAGGCGGAAACCCCAAAATTGGGCTCTGTGGTAGATGGGGCTGGATGAGACGGGCGGTACGAGTGTTCGAAGCAAGCCGGAGATTTGTTTTGCAACACGTTCCGGGCGCAACGCTAACCACACTGAGTCTAGGTTGCGGGACGGCAACTAATACAATTGAGGTCCACTTCTGACCTTTAATACGGCAATGCTCAGTTTGGGCTAGCGTTGCGCTCGAGATCTCGTCTGGAAAAGATTCTCGACTTCCCTCCGCTCCGTGCTTCCATGAGCTTATAAATCGATTAGGAGAATGAACAATAACAACTTGTTATTTAAATCGGAGATGCGGTCCAGTATGGCTCTAAGCCATCTAGGAAGCTTCTGCATCAGTCTTCTTGTCCTTCATTTCATGGCCTCTTCCTCTGCGCTACCGACATGGAAGTCATCCGTGATTCTGCCGTTGGCGATCTCCTGAGATTGACCGAATACGGCCGTCGATTGTTAAAGTTCCCCGAAGAACGTGATGGTTTTCAACTGCCTTCTTCGTTGCCCGCAAACAGACAAAGTCTGCAGAAGAGCAGCGTGGTCGCTTCTGATTCTGCAGATGCGGAACCCGCGACCTCCAGCGAGCGAGAATCGAAAGCCAGCATAGAGAGCATCCAGGACCAGACCGTGACATGGTATTCTGATGACGACCCCGAAAACCCGCACAACTGGCCGATACGCAAGAAGGTCTGGGTCGCTGTGCTCTTGGCAATATACTCCTTCTCTGCTTATCTCGGCTCGTCTATTTATACCCCGAGCGTGTATGGGGTTGAAGAAGATTTCGGCGTCAGCGAGACTGTCGCGTCCCTTGGTCTGACGCTCTACGTTTTCGGGTACGGCGTGGCCCCTCTGTTGTTTTCTCCGCTGACCGAAATACCGGCAATTGGACGCAACCCGCCCTATGCCATTACGTTCTCGCTGTTTGCCATTCTGACCATCCCTACCGTGTTTGTCAACAATTTCCCGGGCTTCTTGGTCATCCGTTTTTTGCTCGGTTTCCTCTGCTCCCCGGCCTTGGCCACTGTCGGCGCGAGCTATGGCGACTTTATCAGTGCTGCCTATACGGGCTACATGATCACGATATGGGCAGGCTGTGCAGCTTTGGCACCGGTGGGTTCATGCCTCTCGCTAGCATGGGAAGAGTCGAATGAAGCTAACACGCAACCGACAGGCCCTCGCTCCGCTCCTCGCAGGCTTTGCCGTCGAACACGAGAACTGGAGATGGAGCTCTTGGGAGCTCCTCTGGATCTCCGTTCCCGTCGCCGTCGTCATGGTCTTGGTCTTGCCGGAGACTTCGGCAGATAAAATTTTGCTGCGGCGCGCGCAGCGCTTGCGGAGAGTCACCGGCCGGACGGACCTCAAATCGGAGTCGGAGATTCGCCAGGCAGACATGCACTTTCGCACCGTTACGTACAATGCGCTGGCGAAGCCCTGGCAGATCAACGCCTTGGACCCCGCGGTGCTATTCACGACCGTGTACATGGCGCTGGCCTACGGGACATACTACTCGTTCTTCGAGTCGTTCCCCCTCGTGTTTAGCGGCATATACGGCTTTGACCTGGGCTCCATCGGCCTGGCGTTCATATGCGTCCTGGTCGGGCTGATCGTTGCGACGGCCATCATCGTCGCGTATCAGTATTTTGTCATGACCAGGCGCCTTGCCGACCCGAACAATCTTCCGCCCCCAGAGGCGCAGCTGTGGCTCGGCCTGTTCGCGTCTTTCCTTCTTCCCATCGGCCTCTTCATTTTCGGTAAGGACTCTAGAGACCCGCGCCTCTGCTTTCTGCCATGGCCAATCTATCCAATCTGCTGACTCTTGATGTTGTACAGCTTGGACCGCGCGTGCGTCCATCCACTGGGCGGTCTGCATGATCGGCGTTGCCATTACTGTGGGCGGCATCATCATTGTCACCCAGGCCGTCCTCAACTACCTGCCCTTTACGTACCCCCGCTACGCCGGCTCTCTGTTTGCGGCGAACACCGCCGCCCGCTGCCTCTTCGCCGGCGCCGCCGTTCTGTTTTCGCCGCCGCTCTTTCAAAACCTCGGCATCGGCGGCGGCGTGAGCCTCATCGCCGGCCTCAGCCTCCTCTGCGTCGGCGGGCTTTTTGCGCTCTATTTCTTTGGAGCGAATCTGCGGCGGCGAAGCAAGTTTGCTGTCTCCTAAGCATAGCATACTTACGGTAAATTAGACGACTGAGGCATCTTGTTAATCCTAAAACGTTAATAGATTTCTGCTAGAACGCAAAAAATTTCACTTTTTTTTTCATTTTCTTCTTTTTTTTGTTATTATTTTCACTTTGAATCAAAGCTACTAATGTTATTCTCTACTAAACGAAATATATTGATACTCTATGTATTAAACTTTCAAGCGAGACACACTTTTTTGGCTGTCGCTTTTGGCTGACGTGGGGGGTGCTACTTTTGGTGGACTGAGCAGTATGGGGGTTTGTCCCTTTGAGTTACTCTGGAATTGCATTTGTGAACCTTTTAGCTGCCTCTGGGAGCGCACTGTATCAATAATACAATTAAGCTTATAGTTTATTTTTATTGAATAACCCTCAGTCTGGTAGAGATGAAGCTAGAGCATATTCTGTGCGTAAAACGAGTCATTACTTGCTGAAAATCAGAAGACGTTAATAACTACTTTTGATCCTCAAGAGTGCATCACGGCCAAGCCTCAGAAGATCAAAGCTGAAGGGTGTAAGAATGCTTCCAGTACTCCGGAGCGCTCCGCAAAATCATTGCCTTCGTGTTCCTCAGCCGTGCACGTTTTTCTACCTAATCCATTATGGGCGGTGGGCGATGTGCTCGCACTCGTCATGATGCAGCAGAGCGGCAACCGGTCTTAGCTGTCACTAAGATGGTACACCTACGCCCGACTGTCCCAGATTCTCCCATTGGCCCAAAGAAAAGCCACAAATGTGTTGGGAAACATTTGACATGCCTAGTTCGAAGCTAATGTGGCCCTTATCGAGCAATCGCATGTTCCGAGGCAACCATGTTTTTCGATTTTCCTCCAAGAGCTACATTGACGTACGGTCAACGCCCCGTGGACTAGTACCAAATAGCGAGGGTCTGTGTGCTTGCTGCTCTCCCCGACATCCGCATCGTAGCTGTAGAAGAAATATAGAGGTCGTAATTCCTGCCCTTGGGGTTCTCTGGATACACAGTCCCGCGATGTCTGCGAAGAAGTCGCTCACAATTCTCTGTCGTTAACATAAAATATATTTTTAGAAAACGGAAGAGATCCCTCATTCATGTGCGACTCCATACTAACATGGAGAGTATTCACTATCAGCCGCTCGCGCGGGACAAGAAGCAGATCCGGGTGTTGGTGGTCCATCCGGCGCCGTGGGATGCGCCCATCCAGTGCGAGCTGTGGACCGTGGACCTGGACGAGCCCATGCCGTATGAGGCCCTGTCGTACGCGTGGGGCGACAACGCCAGCCCGGGCAAGATCTTCCTGCACGGCGTCGAGCACGGCGTGACGCCCAACCTCGAGGCCGCCCTGCGCCAGCTGCGCCGCGACGACGCGCCGCGGCTGCTGTGGGTGGACGCGGTGTGCATCAACCAGGCGGACCTGGCGGAGCGCTCGGCGCAGGTGGCCATGATGGCGGAGATCTACGCGCAGGCGGAGACGACGGTATCGTGGCTGGGCGAAGCGGGCGAGGGCAGCGACGGCGCGGTGGCGCTGGTCAGCTGCCTGGGCGACTGGGTGCGCGAGAACATGGCGCCGCTGACCATGGCGCTCGGCGAGCCGCTGCCCGACGTGGGCGGCGTGCAGACGTTTGTCGACTTTGTCGACTGGCTCGGCTTTCCGCTCGAGGGCCAGGACTGGCCGGCCGTGTGGCGCCTGCTGGAGCGCGCCTACTGGACGCGCGCCTGGGTCATCCAGGAGCTGGCGGTGCGCGGCGAGACGATGCGCGCGTCGGGCGTCCTCTGCTGCGGCGCGCAGCAGCTCGGCCGCGCGCAGTTTGACCACTTCTGCTACCTGGTGCAGCTGCTCCTGCTGTCGCACAGCTACACCCGCCCCGACAGCCAGGAGGAGCAGGAGCCCGTCCGGTCGCTGCACGCCCGCGGGCACCCGCCGGGCCTCATCATGCACCAGACGCTCATCGCCTGCACCGACGGCGACGAGCGCGACCTGGAGGCGCTGCTGCGCATCACGGCCAAGTTCCAGGCGACCGACTCGCGCGACAAGCTGTACGCGCTGCGCGGCTTGGCCACCGACGGCGCCATCGTCGCGCCCGACTACGCCGTCAGCTACGAGCGGCTGCTCCGCCAGTTCGTCCTGTCCTGCATCGAGACCAAGAAGTCGCTCAATGTGCTGCTCGGTGGCCGCTTCCGCGAGAACCTGCCCGGCCCGTCGTGGGTCCCAGACTACTTTCACGACAAACTGCACGTCGGCGAAGGCCTGGTCCCGCAGCGCAACAGCAAGAGCTACTTTTGCGCAGCGGGCTCCACGCCGGCAGCCGCGTGGATGGACCCCCAGCTGAACGTCTTGTATGCGCGCGGCGTCTTGGTTGGCAAGGTCGACGAGGTGATTGGTCCAGTGCGCAAGCCGCAGACGAGGCCGGATCCCTCCGCCCAAGGCATCGTGGACCAAGCCAAAGAACTTGGGATGGAAAGGGTTTTGAACCAGCTTTTCGAGTTCAGCAGAAGTCTTCCGGAGTCGAATAAGGAGGATTTTTGGCGCACCTTGTGCTTGGATGCCGACTGGACCGGCGTGAAGCCTGTGTTTCCTGCGCCAGCGGACTTCGGCCTCAGGCAGCGTACAATGTTTATGGAGGCGGGCATACCAGATGACTTTATGCCAGAAGCGCCCATTCTCGACAGACTTACCGCATTTACACAGCCGTATGTTCTGTCCATGGAGAAGGCTATAATTGACCGCACGTTCATAGCGACAGAGGATGGCAAGATGGGAATCGGGCCATACCTGGCCAAGCCGGGCGATGTCGCTGTCGTCTTGTTCGGCTGTCCCTTCTGCATGTACCTCCACCCCGTGGGTCATCAGTACAAGCTCGTTGGCGATGGATATGTTCATGGGGTCATGCACGGCGAACTTGTCGAAGGGCTTCAGCCAGAAAATGCACAGATATTTGAGATTATTTAAAAGGCCTTTTTATTTTGCATCTAGTTTCTACTCCTTAAAAGGCTGAATTTGATGCGTCTAGTATCTATGCCCATGTAAATTATATGTCGCCCAAGATCTTTAGCAGCCTTGACCGAAAGCGGAAGAGAGTCATATCCACTGAGCCTCTCTCTGGCTGGTGAGGACAGTCTCCAGCTTGCGCACCGACGCTCTGGTAGACCTGTACCTTTCGTATGCGGTCGTCAAAGAGGACGTAAAGGTGGATCAATCAGCAATCAGTTTGGTCACCATATTTCCCAATTAGGAGGGCCGCCAGTTCCTGCGGTCACGACGACGTGTTCAAAATTACAGTTTCGGCGGCCTTTGTAATAAGAAGTTTTGCTCCTCTTTAGTGCTTGATACTTACATTTGTAGCCTTACTAGCCGTTTTCAAGGTATATCACGCTGATGTTTATTACCTGATGAGTTCCGTGGAACGCCCATGCTATTTAACTGCGGCTACCCACCAATCCCTATTATTACAAGTACACTGATGATTGGATTATGGAACAAAGACTGACTGTTCATATGCGATCAAAAGAATGTACACCGATAAATAGCATTCCATCAGTTTAATGAGACACCGCATTGAGTTGACAATGATATTGATAGCGCACACAAGCCGCTGACGCACAGAGCCCCAAAAGTTCATCTGGAAAAGTCTGGATTCTCGTGCGAGGGTGGAAAGATCCCTCCTTTTTACTGGTCGAAACTTTTGCCCGTTTTTGAGTGGTTTTGCGCAAGAGTTCAGGGCTTGATTTGACATTTGGCAAAAAGTTTTTTTTTTTTTTTTATATGCACACCTGCCTCAGCTGTCGTACTGCCTAGCCATCCTATCAGGCGCCAAGTTTGCCTCGGGCCACAGAAACTTTTTCGAGAGGAGGCCAAAAGTTTGTAAACTTTTGAGAGTTTTGCACAATAAGCTGCGCCTATGCCGCGAATCAATCTTATAAGCCAGACTTTTGAATATAATCAAAAGTCGAGCGTTGTTCCATCATCTAGATGCAGAGCCCAGCTCCGTGGTTATGTGTCCTTTTAAATTCATCACATTCTCTATTTCCCAAGATTCGAGTCATTTGATCAATTCTCGTCTAGCATGTCCGCGGTGGTAACCGAAATGGCGCCTAGGCTGCAAAAAACTGAGTGGGCTAGGCACAAACTCACCATAAAAAATCTTTACATTCACCAGAACAAAACGCTGAAAGAAGTTATGAAAGCCATGGAGGCGCAAGGATTCAGAGCTAGGTCAGTAAAGCGTCCGAAAAGACCTTCGCCAGCCAAACTAATTTGCCGCTTGTATATAGTAAGCAGCAATACAAGATCAAGTTCAATGAATGGGGGTTCTCCAAGTACAAGAGAAGAAGAGGAGAGCACCGGAATGATCGAAGTAATCCAGGGAGAGGTATGTTTGCAGCCAAATGCAATGACTACCTAGCTGCTAAGACATTCCTCACATCAAGATGAAGAATTGATATTGGAAGTTCCGATTCGTAATCAAAATAGTTCTCTGGTGCAACAGGTAGGCCAACCCATGATATTGATGTCGGCGCTCTCTTTCTGATCTATACAGCACAGATGCCCGTTTTAGATGTGTCTGCCGGCTATCCAGGCCAAGTCAATCAAGCCATGTGGGATGATGACCTAGTTGGCAACCTGAACGGCAGTCTGGGTTTTAACTCTGGTATGAACATAGGTAGTATGTCTTACCCGCTAAACATCTTCGAGCCGAATAATCTTAGAATTCCGCAGGGCCAAGTAGTATCGGCCGCATCGGGTGCCACACACATCACCAGCACTAAATCTCAACCCATCCACCAAGCTGCCAGATCCGGGTACGTTGATATGGTGAAGCTTTTGCTTGAGGCGAATCCTTCGTGTGCGGGAGTTCCTGATTCGGATGGTACGACGGCAATTCACCTTGCCACTGCGGAAGGTCACCTCGAAGTGGTCAAGCTCTTGCTTTCTTATGACGACGTCAACGTTAACGCCGTCACGAAGGACCTGATCACACCCATTCACACGGCTGCTGAAGGTGGTCGTATAGAAATAGTGAGAGAACTGCTGTCACACGGAGCGACGGTCAATCCAGTCGATGACGATAACACAACACCGCTGTGGAATGCTGCCGACGAGGGCTACCATGAAATCGTTCAGCTCTTGATAGAACTAGGAGCCGACAAGGAGGTCACTTCTAAAGATGAGACTCGTCGGCCTATTCACCAAGCTGCGCAGAACGGACATCTTGAGGTGGTTAGGACACTACTAGATGCTGGTGCTAAAGTTGACCCACAAAAGGACAACTGTGACAATGAGACACCTTCACCTCTCTTGATTGCGGCTATGAATGGGCATTGTAAAGTTGTTGAGCTTCTAATTCAAATGGGAGCTGACGTCAACTTCTGCATATATCCGGAAATGATACTCCCAATTCATGTAGCCGCCGAGAATGGGAATCTCGACATATGCACTCTCCTTATCCATAAGAAAGCAGATGTCAATGCTCGAAAATTGAACGGCTCGTCTCCAATTATGTTTGCAGCACAAAACAACCACAGCGAAGTTGTCGACCTCCTTCTGCGCAATGGTGCAGACGTCAATGCTCGAGAAGTAGACGGTTGGTCTTCAATTATGGTTGCAACACAAAACAATCACAGTGAAGTTGTCGCTCTCCTTCTGCGTAATGGTGCAGACGTCAATGATCGAAAACCGAACGGTTGGGCCCCAATTATGGTTGCAGCACAAAACAACTACAGCGAAGTTGTCGATCTTCTTCTCCGTAATGGTGCAGACGTCAATGCTCGAGAAGCGAACGGCTGGACCCCAATTATGGTTGCAGCACAAGACAACCACAGCGAAGTTGTCGACCTTCTTCTGCGTAATAGTGCAGATGTCAATGCTCGAGAAGCAGACGGTTGGTCTTCAATTATGGTTGCAGCACAAAACAACCACAGCGAAGTTGTCGACCTCCTTCTGCGCAATGGTGCAGATGTCAATGCTGAAGAAATAGACGGCGCGACTGCTTTGTGGATATCGTCTCAGAACGGACATACGCAGACTATCAAGAAACTTTTGGACCACGGTGCAAAGTCATCTCCAACCAAATCCCATCGGATACGGCCAATCCACAAAGCGGCGAAGGGTGGGCATCTTGAAGCGGTAGACCTCCTGTTAGCACTAGACCCACAAGACATCCATGCAGAAGATGATGAAGGCTCCACCCCGTTGCTTTTGGCCGCAAAAGGTGATACACCTGGTCATCTTGAGGTTGTGCGCTACTTCATCGAGAAAGGTGCAGCGGTTATCATTTGATACATGGATTGGTCACTGCGGCTGAATGTGCCGGAGCAAATTGTGTGGATTACTCGCACAACTCTCCTTCCTCTTGAACGCTTCTTTCCTGGCTTATTTAAGCTGTAGTTATTTGAGAAACTATGTCTTGCTTCGGAAAAGGGCTTAGAGGTGCTTGGATCTACCTGTGGTAGGTGGGCAGCCCGTATTTCTGCTAGATTTTGTGATGTATGACTTCCTGACTATCAGTGTGTATTTTAAGCTACTGCTATAGCTACCAAGACATGGCCAACATTACCAACGCTTTCATATTTTTGTTGCTTTTACTTGTATTTGTTTGCCTTTCAATGCCGTTTTCTTATTAGATCATGAAGCAATCTTTAGCGGAAACGGTCCGTAGGTGAAGTTCCCAAACTCTTTTTGTTTTCTTTCATTTCTTTCTAAAAAAAACCAATCCTCTAATATTTTAATTGACTATGGTAGTAACGTATCTCAAAACTTCTTTATGCCATGTCGACAATCCTAGTGGGCTTGTTGAAACCGAGGTCTAAAGATTGAAACATCTACGAAGAGGGTTGCATTAGTGGATTCATCGATAGCATATCAACTAATAGCGAAGCTAAAAAGAAAGAAGCCGCAAAGGTACGCTCTTGATTTTTGTTGTTCCTAATCACTGTCTATTTGATTAAAAGGCTTGATATTAAAATCGACATAAACAAATCCAGGAATCTTAGGAAGAAACAATTTAGCGGTAGATAGCTGTGTGCCATGTGACGTATACAATTTCAAAGGCTGCACATTTTGTGATTTGAGAAGATATTTACATTCCAGCAAACCTTGTATAACACAGTATTGGAGCTTCTAGACACAACAGTCGAATGCATTCAGTCCTTAGGATACTTCAGTTCAGTTCGCTAGCTCAGTGTCTTGCTCGCCCATCCCAGTCTCGGCGAACTCGACCCGTCGAACACCACAAACGCGCTCTTGAGAGCAACATCCCCAAAGATATTGATACCAATGCTTGAGCTGTCCTGCAGTCCGCCAAAGCAGGTGGAGCTACCGGTTTCCACGGGACCGTAGTTCATGTATGCAGCGGGAATGGTTATCCGCGCGGAGCCGACGCCGAACGTGAAAGTCGGCAGCGTCGCAGAGCACGGAAACACGTATCCACCGTACGTGTTGCTGTTGGATGATCCGCTGACCTTGGAATAGTAGGCCCTGACGATGCTCGAAGGCAGATACAGAAGAGTTGTGCCAGTGTCGGCAATACCTTTAATGCTGGTTGACTTAAAGGCAGCAGAGCCGACGGCATAGCCCGAGGATGTCCAGGTCCAGTACCCGGGGTTGGTGTTGACGGGAACGTAGGTGATGGAGCCGGTATAGAGGGAGGAGTTGACGAAGCCGAAGTCGTAGGTGCCAGCTGTAAATATGGATGTTAGGCTTTGTGCATCTGCAATAGAGGAGCAGCTCTTCGGGACTTACGGGCTTCGTGCTTGAGATCCGCCGTGAACAGCGGCGCGTCGAGCGAGCTCTCGGCGTTGTCGAAGAAGGTCGGCACGGCCTCGGGCTCGGCCGTGTTCAAGCTGTCAAAGCCCATGCCGATGAGGCCGTCGATCGAGCTGTCCGACGTGAAGGACGACGACACCGTCTCGGCGCACTCGACGGCCTGGCTCGTCACCGTGACGCCGCCGACGACGACGACGTCCTGGTAGATGTTGCCGCTAGACGAGCTGCCGTCGCCGTACTGGATGGACCACGTGGAGCCCGACAGCAGCTTGGCCGTGCTGCTCTTGCTGGGCGTGTAGATCGTCTGGCCGTCGACCTCGCTGGACGGCGTCTCGCTGCTGAAGACCCACAGATCAGACGACCCCGTGTCGAGATCCAGCTGCAGGACCTGCGGCGGCGTGCCGATGCTTACGGGGATGGTGTAAGCATCGTCGAAGCTGTCGATTGGCGTGGCAACCGAGTCGCCCTCGGTACGCTTCTTGATAAGTCCCGTCCTGTCGACGGCTGCTTGCAAGTAGGCCGGGATCGGCACGCCGAACTTGATGTATGTCTTATATATGGAGACAGCACCGTTGAAGACGTAATTTGGATTGCGGACCTGGTGCAGCGTGGTCGTGCTGCTAAGCAGAGCAGTGCCGATCTTAGCAGGGACCGCTGCAGCCAAGCCAGCCAGAGAGGCGGCGGCAAGAATATGAGTCAAAGGTGCCATGGCTAGCTTAAAATTTCAAAGCTTGCATGTGCGATTAAATTTGAAAATTGGCAATTTGCCGTGCCTAGGAGAATGAAGAAATATTCGTTAGGGCGATTCAGCACAGGCAGTCTGTTGTTGAGAGAGCGGGTGGTCTGGACCCCTAAATAAGGCGAGCTGAGAGGCAAGAATATTGCGATCTCCGCAAAATGATACATGACTATCATAACTCAAAAGATCAGCTCCCACTTCCGGAACGGGAAGTCAGATATGTGCCTGGCCAGCGTGATCCTCAACGTGGTACCCCCCGATGTGACGGCGAACATGAGCGGTCACGTATGCCCAGATAGGTAGGTGGCCGACAAAGGCCCCCTCGGTGTGCGATAGCAACGTCAATTTTAGAGTTGGGCAGATGATATTAACTATCTACTACCTTCCCTAGCGCATATCATTTGACTGACATGTGCCTGGGTTCCTGAAAGCGGCAGTCTAGACACTTGCCGCGTCCTGTTACATCGCCTTCAGTACTAGCTTGCCTTTGGTCAATGCAGCCAGGGTCTGTTCACAAAAAAAGGGCTGATAAGATGATTGCGTTATCTGCCGCTCATCAATGCTTATATCATTTTCATCGACATGATTTTGACGAATTTAGTATAAAAAACAAGGTGCTCGACAATCACAGCTTCCTTTAAGGGAGACCTCCGTCCTCCTTCGTTGTGGTTGCATCGCAGGTGCAGCGGCTATGCCCTAGGCCGCTTTACATAGAAAAAAAAGGCGAAGGTGATCCGATTTTACAAGGGCTTGCTTTCGCAAGCTTGGGGGTCATTTGAATTATTGTAGCGGAATGTTATTCAATTTTTGAGAAGAGCCACTGTGGAGATGTTATATGCCCTATTTACTTTGCATGTAAGAGAGTACTCTTTCGCCTGGCAGCATGGTGACAAGGTGTCTCTGGAAAGCTGAGGAATTATCCATATCCACTGCCCTGGGCTCTAGATTATCAAGATAGGCAAGCCCACCTCGTAGATATAGCCTCCAACGGCAGGCTTGGCCAGAAATAGCATCAATCGTGATACAAGCCATGACGGCCATGGCAAACGACTGATCACGGTGTCGATCGGCCTGCGTGAGATTATGTGACAGATAATGAAGAGCCTGTTGGTCATGCGTCCATGCGAGATCATAATTCCGCTTTTCTTTTCTTTCGCCTAGTTCATACAGATTATGAGCTGCATAGACATAAATACCATGAAAGGTGGTACTGTCAGAGGCCGAGGTGTTCAAGCTTGACACAAGACCTCTCAAGGCCACAGGAAGCATCACGGTACGACATGGATTACGAGGGCCATCTATTAGAGCTACTCTGCGGCTAGTATAGATTATCTAGTGATTGATAAGACGTTTTTGCGAAGAAGGCACCAGTTGGACATCCAAATGTTTGAGGAACGGTTATTGTGGTAGCTGATTTGGTAGTAGCGCTCTATTTGACTCATTCGACTCGTCGGTTCTGCTTCGAATGTTCGTCACGCTGGAGTTGCTGTCGACAGAAAATCCAGTGACTGCTGCAGCGGGTACTGTAGTAGTTAAGACTTAAGACTTATACAGTCTGTCCTGGATTCTCTATGCCTGTTCGTGTGACTGTCTCTGTACGTGTACCAGTTCCCTTGCCCACACCTCTATCGAAGTCGGAAAGAGATGCGCTGGTATTTTTATTCCGTTCATAGAATACTTGGATTGGACGCGCCAGGGATATGGCGAATCTCAAACTCGTGGTAGCTATGGAGGTCGTGGTCAGTGGAAGAGCACTTTGCGTGTCACTTCGGAGATGATTAATGGCGGATTTGTATTAAAGTGTTGACGGAGATTGTTCACGAGCGTTGTCTTGCCGATGCACTACGCACTGACTATGTAGATGTGCGTTGGTTTTTTTGGTGAGGGCATTCTGGTAAGTTCTCATCACCAATATTCAAGTGATGGGGAATAAAATGCAAACGGAAGTGCTGTCATCGAAAATGCCTTACTGCAGATGATGCCAAAAATGGTCGCACAAGCCTACTGAAAACGGCGGCCAGAACAGCAGCTCCTGCCATTGACCTGTAAGTCGTATATTGCGAATAAAGAAAGAGGAAGAATCGAAGCCACCCAAAGGTCGTAATAGTTATCAGCTGTACATATGTCCTATTGCAAGGAATTTTGAGAAGGGTCTGCCCAGCGGCCAGCGCGTACCTTGGTGGCTCAGTGCGTCCGATGCAACCAATCGCCGACACTCCAAAATAGCACATCTCGCCCCCGCAATCTTCCGCTTCCAGTGCCTTCTTTGCTATAACACATTGCTCCTAGGGAAACACGCAAAGGTCCAGTGCTCTCGGCGCGGTATCGCATTGTCTATGATTATGAAGGGCTAAAGTGTTGGGCACGTCCATATTGGCGAGATTACGTCTTGTGTGCGAGGAATAGGAGTCCCTCAAACTTGACGCTGCCTATTAATAGCAAATACGCTCTTGACAAGACTAGCTTAGCAGCCACGCCGCCTAATCGAAACGTGGGACTTAACCTAATTAAAACCTGCGCTTCTGCTCGCTCAGCCCTATGGCAAAGCATACAAAAGGACAGCATAAGACCAAGGCATACATATCGGTTGAATTCCCATCCTCCATCCTGCGTCGGAGCTTATTACGTCAGCCGCGACAACTGCACAGAATTGCAGACTTTCATCTTCGAGAGCATCAGGCGCTACCTCGAAAGTCCAGACGAGACAGCGGCAAAGGCTGCGAAGCTGAGCAGCGTGCTCCGGGACATTGGTGCCACAAAGGCGTCCGATAGGGACGCGTCCCTGTTCCTCTGGGAGCTGTGGATGATCGTGCTGGACATCGCCTGGCGCACACCCCCGGACTACCCGTGGCAGGACGCTCTGGTTCTCGCAATACTGAGCCTGTGGCAGACGGGAGGGCATTTCGGGAATCACGATGTAAGGCAGGTGTGGGTGGCGACCGAATGGATTCTACGCTTGGGCAAGAAGCTCTTCGAGTACGCCGCCGAGCAGGATATTGTCATCGACGAGGCGGCTACCAAAGCGTCGGAATCGGGTGTGCCCCCCGAGAAGCATATGTACTTGGGGATATGGAAAGGCAGGATCCAGTAGCTGCTGGACCAGAAAGTAGATCTAGAACTCGGTGCTGAGCTGGTTGGTCGACTGACCAAGGCAAAAGAAAAGATCGGCGAGTACGAGAACTCCACCAAGGAAAAAGAAGAAAGAGAAGACAAGTCTAGATCTAGCCTGGTCCAAGGATCAGAATATGCCGACAAAATTGTCTGACGGCACGAGCAGTAAGGTTGTCTTTAACTAGCACTTAAGGAGAACACGGCTTAGGACAGTTCTGTCCACGGTGCGTATGGAATCGCGTCCGAATATTTCGCTTTTGCATTAGTTTGCAATTTCTCTTATTAAGCCTGACCGTAGCCATTGTTTACTTGAACGAAGACAAGGGAATATACAGGGATGGATTTACGGGTCAATAGAGTCGTCATCTGATCTCTTATATCCAGTTACAGACGAACCCTTTTTTCTAGTAATGCTATATCTACTTTGTATGTTATATATAGCACATAGATATTAAGGTAAGCGTGTAAGGGTGCAATGCAGTTGAACGAAAAATATTATAAAAAAAATCCTATAGGTGGGGCACGCATCGACTATACCCATTTAGGCACCAAAATCCTACTTAAAATTATGTACCATTTGTGCAAAGCACAACGAAAGTGCCTTCATGTATCTTTAACAAATAATACCAAGTCATCTTCGTGATCCTGGCCGTTTTTTACGAAAGGAGGCATGTGGAGCACTTTGTTGATACAGTAACTATTCTGTAGATCTAACTTAGAAGTAGTGTTATTGTTTTTCGTAGTGTAGGACTGAAAAGAATACGTACAAAGTTGGTGATAGCTATTGTGATATTGTCAAAATGAGCGACGGCGACGACAACGCAGACGACGACTCGATCTCCAATAGCAGCAAATCAAGTGGGATTACAGATGTCTTTCTCTTTGAAGTTGTCTCTGAATATATCTACGAACCCAACAACCGCAGAACCGACAGTATTTCGCCTCAAGATGAATGGCAGCCCTCCAATCCTTCTCGACACTATCTACGCAACCAAAAAGTTGTCTCACGGGAACTCAGTTGTAAGGATAGGACGTTTCAGTAACGTTGCCGAATGTAGAAAAATACCTTTTATAAACTTGCTATTTGGTTGAAGGAGTACGTAGGTTTAAAGCCAAGAAGACGTGTTTTGGAAGAGTATTAGATAATGATATTTATCTGGATTCTTGTATATAACGATCCACAAGATAACACTGCTTCAAAGTACGACGTTCATCAATCTACTGTCAGTCGTATCATGAAGAATTTTTTTCGTATATATATTTTGTTGTATAGAGACGTTGTTCGGCTACTTGACGATGAATGGTTCGACCTAGGAATTGAGTTAAATAGTCACCGGAATAACTTCAATGGATGTATTGGTGCACTTGATGGAACTTATATTCCTGTCTTCGTCTCTTTGCGCAGTGCGCCTGCGAAGGAAGATGAGTGTATAAGGGTACCGATATTGAATTGCAACCCTAGATGCAGCGTGTGAATGAGCTGATTTCTGGTAGTACTTTCCCTTTATTTAGCGTCCGCTTAGGCGATGACAGAGTACTGGCGCTATGGAGCCAACTATAAGAACTGTTTTGTCACTTTTACATATCGACTACCATGGCGCACCCACTTCCGTGATGATATTAGGTTTGGCAAGCTACTTCACCGAGCGCAGTCGTCTTGACCTCGACGAAGGCTGAGAATTGGCAAGCAAACTCGTACACGATGACAAGTTATTCTGGCACGCTAGTGAGGTGCTGGGCCGGCTTGCCAGACTCGTCGCAAGCTACTTGAAGTGCTGAAAATAGGGCTCAGAGGCATCAATGATGTTAATAAAATCAATATGCCAGTAGCATAAATAATGGATAATGCAAAATTTGTCCTATTTAATCAAACACGATGTTCTCAGTAGTGATCTGCACAGAGAGCGAATCCTATTCTCCCTCTGTTGCTGACTGGCATCTTTTTAATGGCCACATCTAGGAAAGGAAAGTCAATGAAAGAGTGGCTTGGCAGGCAGAAAGAAGAAGGATCTAAAGCAAATAGAAACTCTGAAAGAAAATGAAGCCCACCTGTGAAGTAATGCATACGCTACTGCTTCTATCGTGTCTACAGAATACCTAGTCGATTGATAACGTTTCAATTCTCCATGTCGCAGAGCCTCGACTAGCATTGTGGCACAAACCATCTACTATCCTAAGCTGCATAGTCTTCCGTAGCCATTCTGAGAATACCATCGGTTCTTGCTATGCAGCTTGGCTTGTGGAGAGGGTTTTAGCACTACCACTAGAATATGCCACGCTAGTGCTTGGCTTTAAAAGAGGAATTTTTTCAAGGAGGATATTCGAAGAGGATGATAGTTAGTTAGGACTGATGTTCTGGTGAGCTAACTAGTCAATAAAGCGGCAAGGAGACTAGAAAATCTATTTTTAAGGTCACCGGTTTAAATACATTATTATTTTGATCAGAATATGTGTTGTCTGGAGGTGGAGGCCTTGCGTCATCTAGTGTGGGAATGACTGGTAGCGAACGAATGCGCGTACGTGGACAGGTAAGCTTACTCCATATAGAGGCCCATGACATCCCGCAGATCCCGCTTTTTCTTATCTTCAGCGCCGGGTACTTCGCTGGTTTTGGCAGCCCAATCCGCGCCAGGTGCCATCACAAGCTAAGCTTTTCACTTATGCACCTTGCCGTATTGTGTAGAGGCTCTTCGGTTGCAATGGAAGTCCTTTTTGGATAGCACATGCCGGCCTTGGGTCGCAGAGGCATAGCGAATAGGGGGCTGCAATCAACGATCACTATGCTGCCCAGCCACTTTCGCTACGACATGTGTGCATTCCCGCATTGCAAATTTTGCTCAATCATTTTTTTCTTAGTAAATAAACATATTCTCGAGACAAACTTGTTAAGTAGTCCTCTTAGATCACTCGGGTATGCCAGATGTCCTGTCAATATCATCATCTACGGGTAATTTCTTCGTCTGCTGCGCTCTGATCCGGTTGTGAATCTCGACGCAGAAAGCATGGCAGCTGCTATTGAAGATACCAAGATCTCTACCCGCGTATCGGCAAGACAAGAAAATAGAATTGAGAACGCTGAGGTAGTCACGTCTCCTACAACGCCGGAAGCTGAGTCGTTGCTGGTAGGATCGGCTGAGGCATCAGAAGGGTTAGAATGGAAAGGGAAAGGAGAGCAACCGCTTGCTTCACCGCCGAGCCAAGAAAAGCCAGCGGTGGCTGCTAGCGGCAGCACCAGAAGCATATCGAAGGCCCTGTTTTCACTTGTCCTTCATCTTCCACCAGTTGCTGTTACGGCAGCGCTGTTAGGGCTATATATTGGAAAAGTGGCCTGGACTGCGCCAGGTCCGAGCAGCTCGGTCCTCAGTGCTCTGCAGTTCGCCGCTAAGGTCCACGAGACGCTCATTGTGGCCTCCATCACACAGGTTATCTTCCATCGCCTAAACTACGAGCTCATGAGCGCCCGCGGCCTGCCGTTCGGACTGCTGGCTGCACCGTTTCAGCTGGGCTCCCTGGGCTACTTTGTCTCATCAGAATTCTGGGGTGGAGCGACGTGGCGGACCAAGCATCACATCCACCACTTGTGCACCATGCTTCTGTTGGTCGCGGCTATGGTGCTGGTACTCATTGTTGGTCCTTCTTCGGCCATCGTCATGATTCCTCGATCCGGACTATGGCCTCTCCCGAAATCCGTGGCGGACCAGCTAGACCCTAGCGATCAAGTGGCTGCAGTGGGCAGAGCATACGTTGGCGCGTCCTATTCAGACCTGTACCCAACATTTCTCAACGATCCTCTTGGGGCCGATCAGTATGGAACATACTGCAACGAGCTCTCCCTCGTTCCGTGTATGGCCGGAGGTTGGCCATATATTTACGCCTACTTGAGCGAGACATTCATATCCGACATCAACTTCAACTTATCAGATGCCGCCGGCGCAGGCACAAACCTGACGTCGGACATGTCTGTACCAGCCAGCCACGGTAGCCGGATTGTCTCTGCCCAGGCTCTGACGTGGCCAATCGACTTGGGCCCAAATCCGCCGGAGGAGAGTGGAGTCACTAACTATGCTACTAGTAACACTCTGGCCTACGCTACTACTCCGGTCGACTTCCTCAGCTCAGCCATGAGCTGGCAATCGGCTCGTCTGCAGCAGACCTCGCCATCCTCGTCCTCTCAGCTGCGGCTTGACTCCCTGCCCGGACTCGCTTCGCCGTGGAAGCAACCACACGTGTTTCTGCAGTGCCAGCCTCGCGCCATCTTCGTGGAGTCGCCCAATGCAACAGATGCCCAGATCTCTTTCCCTCAAGGCATCTACCCGTCTTTTAATCTGTCCTTGGCCACCTTCTTGACGCCCTTGTACAGCGAATGCCTCTCGAGAAGCGGCTGTCCAGAAGGAAACGTGACATTCGTCGACTGGGCAGACCAGATTCCCTTCCCCGTATCTGCATCAACGGTGTCCATCACATCCATTTCCAATTCCACCGTCAATGGCACCGTGCTGGGCCTTGGGCTGCAACTCGAAGTGTGCCTGATCTCGGCTTTCTGGGCGGATTCTACCATGTCCATAAACAGCAGCGTGGCGAATGCTGGCGTGTTGCCCTCGGGCTACATTGGCTTGAATGACACGAGCCTCGACAGCAACAGCCTCATTGCCCCTGGCCAGCTGCTGACGATCGATCCAAGCCTGCCAAACTCACGCAACCTTTTGAACGCACAAATCCAATTCCCAGACCCCCAAGAGGACCCTTTCGAGCTCACCGTGGGTATTGCACTCCAGGCGCAGTGCGCGGGCTACCTTCTCTGCAATGCCTTCTCCCTGGCAGCCTTCTTGGCCGACGGGCTGGCAAGGCTGCAAGCCAAGTATGACTACGTCTTCCTCTCCACAGATTCAGACAGTAGTGATGTTTTCAGAGACGAGTACGACCTCACGAGTTTCATTGGCACGCCCTCGTGGAAGCCTGTCGCGGACACAAACATAATTGAGCATGTCGAAAATTACACGTACTCTACGCCGGTGGCTTCGACACAGCTGCAGAACGCAACCCTCTTCACCGAGGTCCCGATGACGATATATGAACAGACGTTTGGCTACCGGTTTGAGGGCGTGCTCACCATTCTCGCCTGGGTCGTCCTGTTATCCCACGTCGCCCTCGTGCTCGCCCACGCCTCGATTGTCCTCGTCGGCTGCGCAGGGCTTGATAAGGCATGGTCGGGCCTCGGCGGCTTGGTTGCGCTGGCACACCACTCCATGCCGCCCGCCTTGTTAGATAACGCAGGCACTGGAGCAGAGCAAGGCAAGAAAACTTGGGGGCTCACGGCGGCAGTCAGGCAGACTACGGCCAGCAGCGCACTGGAGCTTGTGCTTCTAGACGACAGCGCTGGCGGATCGCGTTTTTTTTGACTAACAATCAGCCAGATGGACTGCCACGGTCCGGCTTGAAAGGTGTCCAATTCTAGCTGCTTATTGCAGCTTTTCTCCGCACATGGCAGATTCTTGCCGGTAAAGGCTACTATACAACAGGTGGGACCGAGGCTTTTCCTGGAAAATCAAAATAAAAACAACGGCCTCCTCGGCTAGGAAGATGACATGAATTTCAGTCTACGTCGATATGTACTACCAGAAAGACTAGCAAAAAGTACGCCGCCGAATCTCATGGCTACGACACGTCGTCTCAATCGCCTCACGACTCTTCCTCTGGTGGTGCCTCTGCCAGTAATTTGGCAATAGCAACCATATCTTCCTCGGCGAGATTTGATTCCGCTGCCCGCTCGTACAGTGAAGCGCACACGCTGATCAGCGGCGACTGGGCATGGGCGCCCTCGGCGGCGGTTTTTATGAGCTGCGTGCTGTTGTAGCAATCTTTGATCGCGGCCTCCGCTGACCAGTCCTGGCGGAGCACCTTTGCGATCTTGTGCCTAGAATAGACGGAGGCCATGGGCCCGGCGTTGAGAACCTGCCCCAGCGCCCCGGGATCCAGGCCCTGGGCCCGAGCGAGGTTCAGCGACTCTGCCAGGCCGGCTGTCATGGTGATGAGGAAGAGATTGGCGCAGTACTTCATCTTGAGGCCCGCGCCGACCGGGCCGCAGTAGATGGCCTCAGCCGTCAGCGGCTCCACAACCGGCCGGATCCGTTCGGCAATGGCTGGGTCGCCCGCCATCATGCCGACCAGCTGCCCCCGCTCGGCTGGGCCTTTGCTGCCGCTGACAGGCATCTCGATGAAATGGCCACCAGCGCCGCTCACCTCTTCTGCCAGATATTGGCTGAATTCCGCTGAGACCGAACTGGTGTTGACGAGGATCTTGTTGCGAAGAGCGGCCTTGAAGTCGTCGTCGAAGAGGGACCGGATAGCCTGGTCATTGAACAACATCGTGAAGACGACATCGGACTGCTCCACAGCCGCCGCAGGCGTTTCGGCGATCTTTGCGCCAGCGGCTACGAGTGGTGGGTATTTTGCCGCGCTCCGGTTCCAGACGGCTAGCGTGAATTTGCGGGCGAGGTTCAGCGCCATGGGCGTGCCCATGACGCCAAGTCCTAGAAATCCTACCC
The DNA here is from genome assembly GCA_002917075.1 of Hawksworthiomyces lignivorus. Taxonomy (NCBI): domain Eukaryota; kingdom Fungi; phylum Ascomycota; class Sordariomycetes; order Ophiostomatales; family Ophiostomataceae; genus Hawksworthiomyces; species Hawksworthiomyces lignivorus. The sequence continues at coordinate 335,520 of NTMA01000032.1, read as the reverse complement.
GCATTTCTCCCGTCTAAACTCAACTGCGTAGTGGGATATTTGCTTAGGAGGCTCGTGAATGGAATATTATTGGGTGGGCACGTCGTACGGGTTCTTGTTTTCCTAGGGAATTTTTGAAGAAAAAAAAAAAAAAAAACAGAAAGAAAGAAAGGAATAGAAATGCAAGGAAAATAAAACCCATTCCATCTATCGCAGTGCTTTTGCCCTACTGTGGCTCGCGCCCTATGGATGACATGTAAACCGAAAGCACTACGAGTTTTCATGGTTAATGTCGGAGAACGTCGGCTCAATGCCGCCAGCTACATAATTACACAAAAAAGCCAGTGAGGTTAACTACAATCTTCCAAAAACAAACTTCCCACTCGTTATCTGAAAAAACTTACTAAGTCCGGCAGCTAAAAACAAGTCTTTTTATGACTACACTATAAAAACAAACAAAAGCATACCCGTTAACCAAGATGAAAGAACAACAACACGAGAGCACACTCACTAAGCAGGCTAAAGGAGCAGTAGTACAAGAACATCTTTAAAATAAGAAATTTTAATTAAGTAGATCCGTCTCTTATATGGGCTGAAATATAACCCCATTAAGACTAGTTACTATAACAGAGCTTTGGAGTGCTCTGTGATATGGCGGCTTAAACTGGGGG